>PVIU01031003.1:0-15388 GCA_004026605.1 Ondatra zibethicus | reverse complement strand
TCATAAAGTTACGTTTAAAGTTGATTTCTTCTACTTCTTCTGGGTTAGGTTGCTCAGGTTCTCCTGTTGAGTACTCATTGGTTTCTGGTGTTATCATGTTGCTTTTCAGATTGTTGGAGGAATTCTTGGATTGACGCCTACCCATCTCTTCCTCTGATTTCAGTCAGGGGAGTCTCAGTGGGTTGGGACCTCCCAGGACAACTTGTACACACTCACCCCTCTGGATAGCTGATCTCAGTGCAGGAAGAGGAAGTCCCGTCTGGACGTCCGATCCTTCTGTACCTCCTATCTCGGCACAGGGAGAGAGATTCCTGGGGTTCCAATGCCCCACAGAGGAAAGGGCAATCTTGCAGGGGCGGGGTGCAGGGTCTTATTGATCAAAGAGGCCTGCAGGGACCTTACCACCAGGCTTGCACAACCTTACCAGTATGAGCCGCCTCCGATCTCAGCACAGGAAGAGAGAGTGCTGGGGTACCAAACCCCCGTCGAGGAAAGGGCTATCTTGAGGGAGGAGGGGTGGGGGGTAGAGGTGCAGTGTCCTGTAGAACAAAGACGTGGGGGGGAATCTTACCTCCAGGGGGGCACAGCCCTACCAGTGTGAGCTGCCTCCAATCTCAGCACAGGAAGAGAGAGTGCTGGGTTAAGAAAGCCCCACCAAGTAAAAGGTAATCTTGCGGGAGGGAGGGAGGGTTCAGGGTCCTGTGGAACAAAGAAGCCCGCCTGGACCTTACTGGTGTACGCCACCGATCTCCCATTTACTTCTTTTTATAACTGTCTATACTCTTTTTTCTTCTCTCTCCAAAGCCTATGTACATTTATCCAACACTGTGACCCATTAAGAGGTTTATTTATGTCAGAATCTGTCTTTAATGTATATCTGTAATCATTGTCTGTCCAGGAGTACTTTTAAAATGGTAAGTAACTTGGTCACAACAGCTCTGGATGCTGACTCCACATCTCTCAGCCTTTCAATACAGTGAAGGTACCTTTACTGCCAGCTCTGGGACTGCCAGGTGGGAACCATACACTCCACCTCAACTCTGGGAAGCAGTTGGCCCATGCTGCCACCAAATAACTTGCAGCAGAGCTGTTCCTGCAACTATCATGAACCAGGAAGCCTTCTTAAAGGAGCTGCACAGTTTTTTCTGCTACTGCTGAGTCAGGAGGCCTTTTCTTAAAGGATCGGTGTCTCTGCTTGTTTCTAGCAAACAGAACCAACCAGAGAAAATGCTGCTACCATGAAGACTTGCTTAACTCTGTGTTTATACGTGTGTGTGTGTGTGTGTGTGTGTGTGTGTGTGTACATGCGTGCATCTAGAATTCCTTCCTAAGCTCTCTCCGGTTTTATGTGATGCAGTCAACTCACATTGGTGTGCCATTTTGTAGGCAGAGACTGCTCATTCATTTCTTGGCTTCTCAGACCTGAATACTCATACAGAAACTATATTAATTACAATAATGTTTGGCCAATGACTTACACATATTCCTACATCTTATAACTTAAATAAATCCATTTCTATTAATCTGTGTATTGCCATGAGGCTGTGACCTACTGGTAAGGTTCTGATTGGTGGCTGGCATCTTTCTCCTTTGGCAGTTACATGGCCTCTCTCAGACTCTGCCAATTTTCTCTATATACATCTGTCCAGATTTTCTGCCTGGCTTTACTTTACTGAGCCATTGTGCAAAACAGCTTCTTTTATAGCCAATGGTAATAAAACATATTCATAGCATACAGAGGGGAATCCCACATCATATTCTATAGGGCATTTCTATAGTAGAGTGCTAGTGATAAATCATTTTCTATATTTGTTGCTTTTTTGAATTACTGTATCCTCTGTGTAAGAGTAGAAAAGCCATAGCTGTCCTCTTCATTGTGATGGGATGATTTCCCTCTGCATTATTATCTAGTTCTGAAGGAAAAGAAATCTTTTCAGTCTCCAAACCATTTGCATAGAAGTATACACTCACTTATTAGTTATATTAGTAATAGATCATTATACTGGCTTTGTCTATTTTAGCTCTGGATTTTGTTTTCCAAAACTAGAAAATGGAGACTAAGGTTACAAAGGGGAAGAAGAAGCAAACAGAAGTGCATCTCTTGAACATTCATCCTGTGCCTAGCACTAAAAACAAGAATGCCTGTCTATTGTCTGGCTTAATCCCCACAACATCCCCAGAGAGAAAAACGTGCTTCTCTATTAATGGAACATGACCGGGGAGCAAATACCCAGGCCAGAAAAGAATTAGTGAAGAACAGAGCCAGTGTCTGAATTCAAATATCTAACTTCAAAATCGTATTTATCATTTCTTGTAGATTTTTGTTTGTTTGCTTGCTGTTTTGGTCTAATTGTTTTTTAAACAGAGAGAAAAAGAAAGGCTGTGGAGTTGAGTTGATAGGGACATAGGTAGGATCTAGAATGATTTGGGGGAGGGAAAAGGATGATCAGAATATATTGTATGAAAAATTTACCAAAATAGACAAAGATATTTATTTTACTAATCAACACAAATGACTAAAGAAGATAGAAAGATTCCAACATTTTTCATTCCAAATTTGGTCCATCCATCCATCTATTCATCCATCATCTATCTATCCATCTATCTATCTATCTATCTATCTATCTATCTATCTATCTATCTATCATCTATCCATCCATCCATCTATCTTCTATCTATCTTTAAGTCTATCTATCTATCTATCTATCTATCTATCTATCTATCTATCATTACTTTTACTTTTAAATTGGCACACAAAACAGTGAGTCTCATGATGAGTTTACCTGTAGATGTTATGACTTCATTTTTCTTTATGGCTGAATAAAATTCCATCTTGCATATATACCATTTCTCTGTTCATTCCCTTGTTGATTAACCACTAAACTGTTTCCATTTCTTAGCTACTGTGAGTGGCACAGAAATGAACGTGGATGAGTATGTATTTCTACTGTTCGATTTAAAGTCCTCTGGGTACATTCTACCAGTGGTAAAAGTAGATCACAATGTTGTTCTGTTTTTGTTCTTGGGAAACTTCCATACTGATTTAGAAAGCGGCACCACAGGTCTGTTCTTCTATCAGCAGTGACTTAGGATTCTTCTTTCCCCACATCCTCACCAGCACTTGTTTGCTTACTTAATGATAGAAATTCTGGCAAAGCTACCATATAATTACAAAGCTGTTTTAAGTTGAATTTCCCTAATGATTAATGTTATTGAACACTTTTTAAATTACTTGTTGGTCATTTGTAAGTGTTCTTTCAAGAATTGTCTATTGAATTCTCTAGCCCATTTAATGACTGAATAATTTTGGATTTTGATGTTAAAATTTTTAGTTCTTTACATATTCTATATATTAATCTCCTGTATGATTTGTAGTATTTAAGTATTTTTCCCACTCTCAGATTGTATCTTCCCTATGATAATGTTATTGGTGTGCAGAAGTTTCTTAATTACATATAATCTCATTTGTCAATTATTGGAGTTATTTCTTGTGCTAAGAGAGTACTTTATAGAAAGTTCTTGCCTATATCTTAAGGTGTTCCTCTCTATTGTTTTAAACATCTTGTTTTTTGTATTATGGTCTTTGGAGCAGTTTGAATTTGCTGGAGGGAGGAGTGTCTTTGAAGTATGGAATCATGTCCTCTGCCAACAATTTCCTTTCTTCATTTTCTATTTTCATGCTTTTTTTTTAATGTAGTTAAGACTTTGATCACTATACTGATTGGAGATAATAGTCACTCTTAACTCACTTCAAAACATAAGAGAAATGCCCTCTTTATATAATATGATAGGCTTGTGGCCTTTCTTTCTTAACCTGCTCTGTACACCAGTCTTCACAGATATCTGCCTGCTTTTTTTTTTGTTGTTGTTGTTTTGTTTGTTTGTTTTTGTTTTTCGAGACAGGATTTCTCTGTAGCTTTAGAGTCTTTCCTGGAACTAGCTCTTGTAGACAAGGCTGGCCTCGAACTCACAGAGATCTGCCTGCCTCAGCCTCCTGAGTGCTGGGATTAAAGGCGTGCAGCACCACCACCTGGCTCTGCCTGCTTTGCAATTAAAGGTATGTGCCACCATTGCCAGGCTCCTTGTGGCTTTTCTTAAGATTGCAATGCTCCTTTTATTTCTAGTTCCTTCAGTACTTTTGCATGATGGGAAGTTGAACTTTGTCAAATGACCTTTCTATTTCTATTGAAACGATCATCTGATTTTTTTTTCTTTAATTGGTTTACATGTTGTATAGCACTTATTGATTTGCATATGTTAAACCTTGAATCCCTGGGATAGAACCATTATAGTTGTGATGTTTGTCTTTTTAATCTACCTTCAACTTAGCTTGCAGGTGTTTCCTTGAAATTTACCTATATTCATCAGGGAAATGGCTCTATAGATTTTCCTTCATTGTGGTGTCCTTATCCATTTTAAAATAAGGGTAATATTATTTTGAATCTCCATGGAATGAGATTGATGGTGCCTTTCTCTATACATTTTACAGAAAAATATGAGATGTGTTGGTATTAACATTTTTTTAAGCATTTGGTTGAATTTATCAGTGAGTCTGTCCAGTCCTGGGCTTTTCTTTCTTTTGAGACTTCCAATTACTGTCTTAATCTAATTATTGTAGATTTGTTTAACTTGATTATATATAATTTCATCTATTTTTGATAGGTGATATTTGTTTAGGAATTTATCCATTTCTTAAAGAGTGTTAAACTTTTGTAATATAAGTTTTGAAGTATCCTCTGATTATCAAATTTCATTGGAGTTGGTTATAGTATCTTCCTTTTCATCTCCAATTTCATAATTTTGTTCCCCTCTTTTCTTTTGGTTAGTTTGACTAGATTCTTTCAGTTTCATTTATCTTTTCAAAGAAAAATTTCTCTGATTGACTTTGTGCATTCCGTAAGCCTTCTTTCCATCATTTTCTACCCTAAATTTTATTATTTTGTGCTGTCTATCACATTTGGATTTTACTTGTTCTTGTCGTGAGTTACCTCATTAGCTTATATATTTAAGATCTCTCTCTCTGATACTTTAATTATCAGAGACACTGTCTTGGCCATGTCCCATAGGTTCTGGGAAGCTATGTCATGATTTTCTTTTAATTCTTAACATTAAAAAATATTCTCCATGATTTCTTCAGTTACTTCATGTTCATTTAAAAGTATATTATTCAGTCTCCAAATATTTGTGTAGCTTCCTTTACCGTTTATTTGTAGTTTTATTCTTCTTTGACTTGATCAAATGAAAGTACTTTTTTGCCTATTTTTGTATGTGTTAAGATTTGCTTTGTGGCCTATAATGGGATGAATTTTAGAGAAAGCTAGGTGGTATGTGTTTTTAATACAGTTTAGCTCCACTATCTTTTAGTATAGATGAGGTTGGAATTTCGAACTATGTTGATATTGTATTAAAAGCCATCTGACCATTCATGACTTTTAATATTTGATGAAGTTGGAAACCCCAACTTTTGAAGCACAAATATTCATCATCATTGTGCTTTCATAAGTTGCTTTTAAATATATCCTATGGTCTTCATATCTTCTAGATATTTTTGAGTTGAAGTCTACTTTATCTCCTATGAGAGCAGTTTTATTTGCTTGGAGATCACTTTCTATCCTTTATCTCTTGCGTATTTCTTTCTGATGTGTGTTTCTTGGAAACAAAACACAGTTGGTATTTGTTGTTTAATTTCATCTTTTACTTGATGAATTGAGGCTATTTTTATTTCAGGTTTTTGTTGAAAAAGATGTACTGTGTCTGATGGATTTTAACCAGTGTTTTTAATCCTTCCCCATTATCATTAGAGTTTTCTTGTTTATTGGGTTTTTTCTCTTTTATTGATTTTTATTGAGCTCTACATTTTTCTTTGCTCCCCTCCCGCCTTCCCTTTAACCCTCTCCCAAGGTCCCCATGCTCCCAATTTACTCAGAAGATCTTGTCTTTTTCTACTTCCCATGTAGATTAGATCTATGTATGTCTCTCTTTGGGTTCTCATTGTTGTCTAGGTTCTCTGGGATTGTGACTTGTGGGCTTGTTATCTTTGCTTTATGTTTAAAAACCACTTATGGATGAGTACATGTGATAATTGTCTTTCTGGGTCTGGGTTACCTCACTCAAAATGATGTTTTCTCGTTTTATCCATTTGCCTGCAAAATTCAAGATGTTGCTATTTTTTTCTGCTGTGTAGTACTCCATTGTGTATTGGGTTTAATGTGATGGATTTCTTCCTAGCTCTCCTTTGTATTACTCTCATAAAATTTTATTTTTATTTTACTGTTGGAAATGAGACTTTTGTTTTTCTCTTTGTGTAGTATGCTTTAAAGCTTTTTTGCAGTCTGACTTGGTTCCTATCCATTTTCGTAGTTTGTATTTGTTTTGAACCATTATTTTTTCTATCAATTATAAAAGATAAAATTGCTGGATATAGCAATTTTGGCTGACAATTACTTTTATGACTTTTTTAAAAAAATTGTAAGTGTTTTGATGTTTTACCTTTATAACTTTCAGTATCATGCCTTTGTTTTGTATTTTAACATCATGACTACAATATGGCAAAGTTCTTCTCTGGTCATATCAATTTGGATTTCTCAATGCTCTTTTGCTTGAACTTCCATTTCTTTGAATTCAGTTTTTAAATCAATTGTCTATGCCATTGGATTTTATTTGAGTTCTTTCTTCTCCAATGCAGGCTTTTTGGTTTGGTCTCTTGAATCTATCTGAAAGTTTTTGGAAGCTTTGCTTATACTTGCTAATATCATTTTATACACATCTGAATCTATTGTCTCAGCCTTAACCCTAGTCCTGAACTTCTCTCTTCTAGACCTTCTGTGTTGATGCTTTCCACTGTGCTTTTTGTTTGATGTAATGATTCTTCCATTTCCAGAATTTTTGTTTGTTTCTTTTTCTTTTTCCTTTTATTTGGCCTCAATTTCCTTTTTGAATTTCTTACACACTTTTGAATTTCTCCTCTAATTTGTGTTTTTATTAACTTAGTTCCTGAGTTAATTTCTTGACTTCATTCATCTTTTTATTTGAATGTTCTTTTCCATGGCCATTGATAATTTATTAAAGAAGAATTCTGATATTCTTTTCTAGCACTTCAGTGGTATCCTTGTCTATGCTTTTTAATATTGAGAAGTTCTGATCTTGTGGAAGAATATTTGTGGAAGGTTGTCTCACTTGCTGTTTCTTCTTTGAACTTTGTATATCTGTTAGGATGGGTATATTCTCCAATTTTGTTTGGACTTTTCACTTTTCTTGAGATTTTATTTTACTCATGTGCATCCTTCTACTAATTTGTTTTCATTGGATTTAGGTTCTCCACCATTATTTTGTAGGGGGGTTGATGACTACAGTAACAGATATGGTGACTTGACACTAGCCAAAGTATTATGTCATTGGAGAAGACACTGTGTACTTTACCTGTATCCCAGACATAGTTGACAAATAGTATCACTGAGCTACTGACTAGGGAAATATAGTTTGTAGAATTTTATAGCTAAGGGCATCACTAAGTAAGTAGTGAAATGAGAAGGGAGTAGGAAAAGTAGCATCTGACAGTATAACTTGGAATTTCCTATCTTACCAGTCTTCTGAGTTAATATTATAACACCACAAGATAGCATTCTCAAACTTGTGAATTAATTTTTATTTATTTATATGATATAAGCAATTTAACTCATACACTTTAACTAGGAAAATAATATAAATGAATTTTTTGAAAAAATATGCTCTTTTCTCTAACTTGCAGATTTTCAGAGTCTGCATCCTCAAAAATATTTTCTGACCTGATTATCCCCGTCTTTTACCTTGAACAGTTGAGTCTACTGTTACACATTTTATGACACGTGTCTCAAACATTGCAACACAATATGGTTCTTTTTCTAGGCTTACTGGCTTTCTTTGTGTCGAGAGGCATTGCAGTTTTTATCTCAGGTTTTTCAGTTTGGAATAATTGCTGGCAGCAAGTCCTTTAAATCTAAAGTTCCAAGATTTGAAACTGGGGATACATAAAAAGGAAACTGTAACATACCTTGAATAAGTCAAGTGAATGACATAATAATTTAAATATGGCTACCTTTGTATATGCTTGTGGTTATCTATATTTGTTTAATGTATTTTTATCATCATTATATCATTTCAATAAAAAGAATTGTGGACCCAAGTATGACTTACATAAGTAGTTTTAATGTGGCTGATTGGGTTCTATTCTCTTAAGCAAAGCAAAGGCAGTAGAGTTGGCTTCTCAACTACCAATAGATTTCCTTTCAGTAGGATTGAAAAGACTTGTTATTCCAGAATCACACTGAAATACTCTGAACATTTAAAATAATGCATTGGACTCATTAATTAATGTTTGGAAACACAGCTCTCTGTGATAGATTAGTTCTGGGTTCAGTAACTGCTGACAGCACCTTGCTGTTTATAACAAAGGGCAGAAAACAGTGCTAGGAACGTGAATCCAGCTAGAGCTTTTGAAATAATCCCTAATGAGTTGTGTGAATCTAAATTGTCTGGTTTTATTCACAGGATTTCAGAGTGTTTAAAAATCTGAAACAAGAGAAAAACCCCAGTGATTTCTCTAAAAGTTACCAAAATGCAATTTCCTAGAGATTTGTTAGTGTCTAGTTTATCTTGCAAAGATTATAAATCTACCAATTAAACTCATGCAAGAAAATGCAATTTTCTAGTGAATATTGATATAGTAATAAGGTTTTCTGAGGAGGATAGTGCTTTCACTATGTAAGAAAATATTTCTAAGAGTAACAAGTGGAGTCTTCAGGAAGCCCAGGGTCAGGTCCAGGAATCAATGACTATCACTCAATACACCTGAACAGATGGTCCTTTTGTTGCTATCAATATCTGTATTAACCTTTTACTTTATATTTCACCATATTTGTTACTTAGTATATAATTTCTGAGAATGGAGCATATAACATTAAACATTAGAAAATATGAATTCTGTGTGAAAATGTATCTTGAATGTATGTTCTTGTTGAGAGGCAAACCAATTACCATTTTTATGGCCCCAGTAGGAGTACATTTTATGTAAAAGCTACTCAATTCAAGATCCATAATGAGATCTGTTTGGAGAGCTATGAGAAGACAAGCAGGTGAGTGGGGTCTCTGCCTAAGAAGAAAACCTTCACAGGTTGGGGAAACTGAGGAACCTAGAATAATGGGAATCTGTGGGCTGATTAGTTGGTTAGTTGAGTGGCAAGTTCTATTTATTCATTTATTTATTTCTAATCCACAGTATAATGTTATGTCTTTCTCCTAAATGCTCTGAATTTCTACAAAAATTTGATTATTTTAAATTGCCACATATTGTTTTATTTAGAGTGGAACAGGGACACTGATAGGAAGATCTGTTCTGTATGTTTCACCTACTAAAACAGTATGTGTGCTGTGATTATCATTAATGAATAAAGAAATTGCCTTGTCCTGTTGATAGGGCAGAACTTAGGTAAGCAGAGAGGACTGAACTGAATGCTAGGAGAAAGAAGGATGGAGTCAGAGACACTATGTATCTTCCGCCAGAGTCAGACATGCTAAAACTTTGCTGGTAAGCCACTGCCATGTGGCAATACACAGATTAGTGAAAATGGGTTAAATTAAGGTCTAAGAGTTAGCCACAAAGAAGCTAGAGCTAATGGGCCAAGCAGTATTTTAATTAATATAGTTTCTGTGTGGTTATTTTGGTTCTAGGTGGCTGAGAGGAACAAGCAGTCCCTCCTTCCAACAGTGAGGCAGTTTGAATGTACTTGTTCCCATAAACTCATAGGGAGTGGGGCTATCAGGAGGTGTGGCTTTGTTATAGTTGGTGTGGCCCTTCTTGGGTGTGGGTTTTGAGCTCTCCTATACTCAGGACATTGTCACCCAGAGTCTCAGGTTACTTCCTGTTGCCTATGAATCAAGATTTAAGAATTCTAGTCAGGTGGTAGTGGTGCTATGTCTTTAATCCCAGCACTCGGGAGGCAGAGGCAGCAGATCTTTGTGAGTTCAAGGCAAACCTGGTTTACAAGAGTTAGTTCCAGGACAGGTTCAAAAGCTACAGTGAAATCCTGTCTCGAAGAACAAACAAACAAAGAAAAAGATGTAAGAATTCTCAGCTTTTTCTCCTGTACCATGTCTCATGTCTGCCTGCATACCAAGATTTCCTACCATGATGATAATGGACTAAACCTCTGAACTGTAAGTGAATCACCCCAATTAAATGTTTTCCCTTATAGGAGTTGCCATGGTCATGGTGTCTCTTCAAGGCAATAGAAATCCTAACTAAGTCAAGGAGCCAACAAGGGGTTGGGATGGTGGCCAGGTCAGGAATGTATTTACTGTGCAAACATGAAGATCTGTGTTCAATATCATGAAAGACAAAATAACAACAAAAAAGCCAAGGATGGCAATCTCATGGGTCAAGAAGCAGATGCAGGAGGATCACAGGCAAGCTGAGCTCCAGGTCAGTGAGAGACTTTCTCTCATCAGGGGGAAGAGATAGCTAGATCAAAGAGAACAATACTCAAGGGTGACCTCTGACCACTACAGACACAAATGGACATACCGACACCTATATACATACACAATGACACATGAGTGACTGAATTGTCGATTTGCTGGGTTTGGATTCTTCATAACTACTGGTGATTGATGAGTTATATTCTACTTCCTGAAGGCCACTCAGGCCTAGCCTTACGACAGCTCAGTTCAGTGGTCCCTTGACTGTTAAGCTTTTATGAGTTCTTATGCTTGCCTTTCATAGTTTGTTACTGTGGACTTTGTTCTGGACTCCTGATATTATACCTGCTGGATGCACTCAAATTGCTGCTCTAAGTTGAGAGAAAAGATCATTTATGCAGTGATGTGATTCATAGACTGTGTTTGATTCAGAGACTACCAAGCCTACACTTGGGTGTAAAGGCTTTCAGTTGATTGTCTTTTATTTTCTCACTTTTCAGATATCAACATGATCTGAATAATTGGTATTGCCAAGTAAATAAAAGGCAGTTTCACTTGAGGAGAACTTGAAATGTTGCGATGACCTGTAAGAGGTAAAATATCAGATATGCTGGCCATAAAAGGCTGGGTGGGAGGAACTCCAAGAGAAATAAGATAATTATAATGCTATACATAGGCTAAAAAGTAATTATTAATGGTGACCTAGATACTGACAAAAATTTTACTTCAAATTGCAAGTACTTTGTGCAAAGTCATATAAATAAGATGAAAACAATTAATAATGTTAATTATTTACCTCAACTAATATATGCTGGACTTCTTAAATTGCTAAGAAATGTTTTCTACTGATGATGATGCTCTTGATTTTTTGTACTTAAGAATATCACTGCCAAAATGAATGTTAAGGAGGAGTAAATTCAGTCAAAGTGAACAGAACAACACATTAACATAACGACTTAAAAATAGTTCTCTGTGTGGGAGAGAGGATGGCAGCTCTGAACTTCATTAAGCCAATTGTTGAGAAGACATCTGGAATCTCATTCCAGGGGATGCTAGAGCAATACATGTTCTGGGTGACTCTCTTAAGATGCAGTTCAGACAACATGTGCTTGAACAAACTATCTTTGTTAAGTAATCACCTTCAGTCACCCCTATGAGCACTTATTCATATTGAGGAAGGACATAAGAGCTAGGGAAGGTCTCAGTTGACTTGCCAGGGCAAAAGAATTCAGTGACAGGAGTCTAAATCAGTTCCCAAACTGGATCAGTCCAGGACTGCCATTCACCTGAAGTATTTTTTCTTGCCTAATAATAAACTCATAGAAGTAGAAAGCATGAATTTCTCATATCTTTTTCAATTTAGATAATGGATATTTAATAAAATATCATTGACCGAATAGATACTTAATTTTCCCAGAAATAAATCATGGTAGTACTTTCTGGAAGTAAAGGTCATTCAGGAGAGATAAGATGGGCATTTAAAGAACTATTATTGTGAAAAATCAAAAGTTGGATGAAACTGTGAGCACTGTTTCAGTTTAACAAGGAAGTCCTATTCCTAGAAAGGATGCTAGGGCACAACAGGAAGCTTCTTTATGCCTTCAGGCAGCTGGAAGTAATGTCAACCTGGCCCCAAACCATGACACCAAGAAGGGGAGTCTAAGGGGAGTAATTAGCTGCGTTAACATTAGATCAAACCACCTCTTAGATATCTATGGTTTGCCCACAGACAAACACCACTCAGTGCCTTAATCAGAGAAGCCTGCCCTTGCAGGAGTGGGGATAAATACAGTAACCATGGCTGCACGACGCACACACACACACAAATGTTATTTGAGGGCTTAGTCTTAGATAGGACATTTACTCCACCCCTTTAAAGTTAAGAGAATTTTCCAAAAGTGATGGAGGAAAGAATTTAAGATTCAGTGGCTTGGGGGGAAGGAGCTACAGTATAACATCTTCTAAGAAGACATGGACACAAGAGCTACAAACTCACTTCATCTGTGCACAATGCATCAACAGAAGTCAGGGCCCCTGACAGTCAACTGAAGAGGAGAAGAGACTCACAGGCTACTCCCACATACTGCTGGTTCAGGAAGAGGGGGAGGCACACTATCTAGGAGTATGTACACTAAACAACCTACTAAGCCCTATTGGTTAGTACAAAAATGAACACACATTTTGCCCTAATTGAACACTGTAGAACACTAAATAAGATCAAATTAGTAAATAAAGAAAAGGGGCTTATCATGAGGGAGGGTTTGTAAGGGCAAGAGGGACATGGGGGAGGCTCAGGAGAAAGGGACCAGAATACATAGCTACATAGTATGTAAGTATGACATTGTGAAAAAGAGAAAAGAAATTAAAAGCTCACTTACATCGAGGTTATCACTGAGCACATTCGCTTGTATTCTGTGACATCCATAGTACTTTTTAAAACATAATCCATCACTTCTTCATAAAGACAGAAGTCATGTTCACTGACAGGGAATTTCAAAGACATAGTCACGGAGAGAAAGTGGTGTTAAGCAGCCTCCATGTGGATGGTTTGCGGTGACAGTGTAACACTGAGATATGAGTTTAGGTACGCTGCTGTGAACACTAATGACACAATCCTGTGTGGTCTCCTTCCCTAAAGGATACATTTTCCATTTGCTCAGATATCGTGCATTGAGGAACTTCTCCTCAAGGCACTTCCAAGTTCATGTGTACTATGCCACAAGATTACACTGAGTCACTGAGGGAGGCCAGGGTCTCTTCTGGTAGGTGGTGACTCACTGGACAAAAGATCTAAGAAGCTTTATTCTGAAGTAACCTGGATCTAAGCCACCCTGAGCCACATTCCCTTCCAATGCCCTATATATAGCTATTCAAGTCAGTGTCATATGGAAGGCTCTCTCATCTGTATTCCTAGGAATTCGGAGTGGGCAGTGATTCTCCAGGGCACTGCCTGTTTTTGCCTAACTCATCAACAAGCTCAGTTGTCCTGACACTCTTACATGAGCTTTCTCTTGCTTTTATCAAAGGACATCTCCTTTTAAAAGGCCGCTGTGTTTTATTTTTAATTTTTTCCTACTTCAAAGAAACTTGTACAAAATACGTAACAATGAGCTGCATTGGCAAAGCTTCTCCAAGGCTTTTGCTCAGCACCAATCTTTCTGACCCCGACTCCCACTCCAATCTCGGCCCCCCCCAACATTTTCTATTTTATACATCTTCCTGCTATTTGAAGTGTAAAGGGCATATATTCATTTTTTAGTAAAAAAAAAGGGGGGGGGGAAACAAGAAAGGCATAAAAGTTTTAGGACAGCATCTAAGGGGGTACTTCTAGCCAATTTATGCGTAAAAGAATATTTCAATACTAGACATAATTTATGTAAGCTACTGAGAAAAGAGCCAGGATTATAGTTGATGTAATGACAACACACTGACAACTTGTTGTGACAGAATATCTGAGAAGGAGAAAGTTAAGATAGAAAGAAACTGTTTGATGTCATGGCTTTTGGCTAGAGTCCATAGTGGTAAGAACGCATGGTACGTCCCCACTGTTGTGGGAAGGCATGGTGGGATTCCACAGTGGCAGGAGAGTGTGGCTTGCATTCTGTACCTTCCCAGATGTCACAGGCACAGGAAGCAGAGATGTGTGACAGGAAGTGGAGACTCAAATTCTCAAGGCCTGCTTCCCGGTGACCTGCTTCACCCAGCAAGACTCCACCTGCTTAAGCTTCTTCAGCCTCTCAAGAGAGTGGACACCACCTGAGAAGTGTGTACAAACACATGAGCCTGCAGGGAATTTTGTGTTCAAACTGTATCAGGTAACATCACCTATGTCAGCCAGCATAAACATAACCAAAAATGTCCATTGACCAGAACTCAGTATACTGAACCACTCCTGTATTTTAGCATGAAATTTACATTCCAATTAAATAAGCACTGTAAAAGTAGATTTCATATCTAAAAGAAGGATGTTTTAAAGATTATCATTAAAAAAGTCAATAAAACTTAGAACTTAGTTCTAATTTTCAGTGGACTTGTGTGAAGTAAGTCTAGCCAAACTCTTATCCCCATCTTCAGTCAGTTTTCTGATTCAGCCATCACTCTGTGTTTTCTATCTATTTCCACCATAAAACACTGAGGTCACACTGTAAAGGCTAAAGGTCAGCACAAGATGAGAACAATGCACCTAGGTCATGATCTTGACTGAATTCTTTCATCCTTCCTCATATTCCCTAGAAATCCCTCTACAATTCTTCTTCTTCTGTCTGATTTGAGTTTGTTGTTTATAAATGGTTTGTGTTGATAGAAAATCTTCAAAAATATTTTCATGACTTTGTTCCTAGAAGAGAGATTGTCACCTAACAGGTTATAAATATATTTCTTCAGAAATGGGACTATTTTCTTGGAGCTTTAACACAAAGACAGGTGCCAGTAATGTAATCATAAAGAAAAATTCTATTTTAAAATGCTAATCTAGGACATAATAATCTAAATTGGATGGATCAAGTCTGAGAACATTTCCCTAAATACTTTCCTGTGTGTTACACTTCTGTACACTTACAGGTACTAGGAAAACAGCTTTTACAATTTGATTTAATTTATTTCATAATTTTGGCACTGGATATAGAACCCGGTGAAGCCCTAGGGTCAATCTTTTATACCATATATACTGGACTTGGTGGCTCATCCCTGTAACCCCAGCATTCAGGCCAGCCTGGGTTTCTTGAGACCATGTCTCAGTAAAGAAAACAAACAAAACATACAGCTATTTAATGAAGGTGGGACTAACATATACCTCTTAATTTTGCTATTCTTGACTTAACTTTAATGAAGTTTCTTCAAAGTAAAAACCAGAACCATGGTTCTATTCATTTAATTTGCCTGAAAGCAAATTGGAGTACCAGGCTAATATTTGATGAAATGCTTTAGCATATTTTAA
>PVIU01031002.1:0-15399 GCA_004026605.1 Ondatra zibethicus | reverse complement strand
GTGTGTGTGTGTGTGGGTGTGTGCACATGAGTACAGGTGCCCAGGGAGGCCAGAGATATCGGAGCCCCTGGAGCTGACAGTTACAGGCAGTCAGGAGCCACCCAGTATGGTGCTGGGAACCGAACCTGGTTTCTCTGCTGCTCTTAACCGCTGAGCGAGCCACGGAGCCCCATCACCACCTTCCTCACACATCTAGGTTTATGATAAGCAAGGGGTTTCCAGAAGAGCATGACAGAGTCCTTCGAAGCGTTCTTGACCCAGTCTAGAAAAAAGGAAAAGATAAATAATGACTATGGGTAGCAGAAAGGTGTGGGTTTTTATTTTGTAGCCCAGGCTAGCCATTCTCCTGCTTCAGCCTCCTCAGTACTAAGACTACAAGTGTGCCCCCCCATACCAGAATGGGGGGATTGTCATTCGCTTTTTTATGTCCTTCGTACTATATGGAAGGCTCCTGGGTGATGGCATCTGTCCCTTCTCTAAAGATTCAGGCTCCCTGAAGACAGGGACCGAGGCCTACCCTTCCCCAGCAGCCTCAGTGGCTTGTGTGTGTGGTATAGGCAGTGCTCTGGGTATGTTTCAGGGCTAAATCAATTAGCTCAGCTTTGTTTTAACCATGGAGGAGATGGCCCAGGTTCCCAATGATGATAAAATGCATGGCGACCAGTGGCTCACACGCAGCTGACGGGATGTGACGTGGTATACATCCATGTCTCCTGACAGGCGGTGGTGGCACATGCCTTTAATTGCAGCACTTGGGAGGCAGAGGCAGGCGGATTTCTGTGAGTTCCAGGCCAGCCTGGTGTGCAGAGCGAGTTCCAGGACAGCCAGGGCTGTTACATAGAGAAACCCCATCTTAAAAAAAAAAAAAATCCATGCCTCCTTGTGGGTTTTTCTTTTTTAGTAGTGGGACTCACACCTAAAACCTCATGGCTTTACCAGGGACGCAGGCCCCAGTCGACATCCAAGTCTTTGATTGATTGGTACAGGAAACTCTCTATTCCAGGTTGACACCAAACTCACTAGGTACAGGAGGATGAACTTGAACTCCTGATCTTCCTGCCTCTCTCTCTGGATGCTGGGGTCTGGGGCATGGGGCCTGTGTACAGTGCTGGGGATAGAACCTAGGGCAAGCCCTCCAACAACTGAGTTGCGTCTTAGCCCCGGTTGACTTCGGTGGATAGAACCTCGTTCCTGCACAGGCCACTTGAACAAGCAGTGACAGCAGGAGAAAGGCGTGTGCTGGGCCACTGAGACTTTGGGAGTGTTTGTTACTAGGACATGATATGGGCTCTTCTGACTGATTCATGCCTTTGTGTGTCTAGACCATTCTGTTGTGACATCCCCTGATTTATTGCATGCGCGAGTACACAGGTGCCGAGGTGAGCATGTGGAGGTCAGAGAACATCTTAGTTCTCCCCAGGGGTCAACTCGGCTATCAGGGCTTTCATGCAACTGCCTGAACCGTCTAACTGGCCCTAGACTATTTCAATTCAAAACAAAACAACTCTCTGTGGATTCTGTGACCTAAAACATAAAGAATACAACTTAGGGAAACACAAATCCCCCCAAATATAATCTCCAAATATTTCCTTCTTCCTGTTTGTGCTGAGTTCATAACAGTCACGTTGAGTGTGCGCTGTCCAGGTGGAGTTCCAGACACCTGTGCAGGACAGCCTGGGATGGCCACCCCTTCACCCCCAGGCTTTCAACTTTCCCGTGTCCCCTAAGTTTCAGAAACAACCAGTCCAAAACAGAGGCCTCCAATCAGAGTCAACTGGACATGAGGACATTCTTGCCTTGGGTGCCTGGCAACTGTGATGGAAGCCATTGGGGCGGCCTGCGACATCCCATAGTCCAGAGCCCGGTACTCTGCAGTGGCCCTGCCTGGAGAAGAGAAGAGGGGGACTCACAGGTTGAGCATTCTGGGGAGTAAAGGGTGTATTGGGCTTCTACTTCCGGGTCACAGTATCACTGAGGAGGTCAGGCAGGAGCTGAGGCAGAGGCGGTGGAGGAGCCCTGCTTGTGGACTTGTCCTCAGGCTCCCCAGCAGCCGCCTTTCTTAGACCCCCAGACTCACGTGTCTGGGAATGGTGGCTGGGTCCTCCTACATCAGTTGGCAATCAGTAAAACACTCACAGACATGCCCACAGACCAATCTGAGGGAGTCATTTCTTCTGAGGCTCCTCTCCGTGGGTGTGCCAACTTGACAGTCAAGATTGGCCATCATAGGCAATATTTGTATTTATTTTTATTTATACACCCCCACATGTATATACAAATATATATGTGTTTATTTGTATATGTATATACACATATATATGTTGACCGAGATTTCTGTCCTGCCCAATCCCGCATCTGTTTAGCCTCAAACACACAGAGGTCTACATTAATTATAAACTGATTGGCCTATTAGCTCAGGCTTCTTATTAACTCTTTTTTTTTTTTTTTTTTGGTTTTTTGAGACAGGGTTTCTCTGTGGCTTTGGAGCCTGTTCTGGAACTAGCTCTTGTAGACCAGGCTGGCCTCGAACTCACAGACTCACCTGCCTCTGCCTCCTGAGTGCTGGGATTAAAGGCGTGCACCACCACTGCCCGGCTATCACCCTGCTTCTACTTCCTGCCTGGCTACTGGCCAATCAGCGTTTCTTTAAAATACAAGTGACAGGGTACAGACCATTGTCCCACAGCATACACACACACATATGTATGTATGTATATGGGGGAGTTGAGACAGGGTTTCTTTGTAGCCTTGGCTGTCCTGGAACTCACTTTGTAGACCATGCTAACCTTGAACTCACAGAGATCAGCCTGCCCCTGCCTCCCAAGTGCTGTGATTAGAAGTGTGCGTCACTATACCCAACATGGATTCCTTTTGAAGTTGAGTGCAGGTGTATGATATTAATGGGTGCCTATGAGGGCGGGTGAGCCCGTGTCCACTTCAAGACCAGAGTGGGATACCAGCCCTTTGCCTCAAACTTCATGCCTGTTGCCTCCAGACAGGATCCCTCGCCAGAAGCTCACTTTCCAGCCAGCCTGGACACAAAGTTGTTTCTGCCTTCACAGCTCCTGGGGTTATGTGCATGGGCTCCAGGATGTTTACCTGGGAGTTGGGGATCCAGAAGCAGACTGTCGGTCTTGCACAGTAAGTGTTCTTATCCACCAAGCAGCTCCCCAGCCCCCGGACCTGGGCTTCTTCAGTGCTCTCTCGCTATAGGCTCCAAAGACCCTCGTTTCTGATCTTTTGCAGCCACCCCAGAAACAAGACTAGAAACAAGACTGAATGATTTCAGTGATTTCAATGGCCAGGTAAGAAAATGGGAGCCCAGAGAGGGAAAATAAACGGCCTACACTCACACATCAGGATGAGGGCATGACTCTGTTGGGAGGAGTGGTCCCCAGATCTTCTGTATCCCACTCCCAATCTTTAACTGTAGCACGAACAGCGAGGCCTTCTGTGTGGGAGGCTGAACTGGGCCTCTTAGAGTCTACTTACCCTCTCCTGGGACCTGAGCAGGGAGAAAGGAGGAGAGACCTGGAGAGGTCAAGGTTGGCTCTCCTCCCTGGTGCAGCGATGACAGGTTGGCCAGGAGCCCTGTGGTCCCGTCGCTGGGCAGCCAGGTCAGGGAGCCTGCCAGAACACGGGGGCTGAAGAGAATCCAAATACACAGCGGGACAGCCTCTGTGGGGAGAAATGACATTTCTTGTCTTTAAATAGCTGTATCTGGAGCCTGGGAGCCTCAGTGGGGTTATTAATGCCTAGGGCCCGACGTCACTGTTTGCCTAGGTCAGGGAAGAGCTCCCCCTGCTACCCGTCACGCCACTCGCTGCAGGGCTCACATGCCATCTTTACAAGGGGCCAGTTTATTTCTGGCATTGGGATTCAAGTTAACCACAGGTGTGTTTTGTTCTTACAAAGTATCTGCTCAAGTCCATAGGTGATGGGAAGGAAGATTTTCATTGTCTCTTCAGTGAACGTAGGTAGAACCGGGGAAGGGGTGAACACAAACGAGTCCTTATCCAGACCTGGACGTGTCAGCTTAAAGAATCCTCATGTGTTTTTGTGATTTTGTTTGGGTTTTAGTCTTTGAGGCAGGACCTCATGTAGCCTAGGCTAGCCTCTAACTCACCATGTAGCAAAAGTAAGCCTTGAAATGGTGATCTTTCTGCTTCCACCCCCCAATGCCGGGACAACCTCCACGCATCACCACACCTGGCTCTGTGTTTTCCTTATCTGTCTTTTTTAAAATTAGTTTTGTTATATTTATTTTGGGGGAGGGACAGGTCTCACAGTATACATGTTGAAGTCACAGGACAATTGTTTCTCACCGTCCACCAAGTGGATTCTGGGAGACTGAATGTATGTCATCAGATACCTTTACCTGCTGCCAGCCAGCTTAAACACATTGGTGAGATCTATGAGTGGAAAATAGGGTAAAAGGTGAGGAGTTCCAGATCATCCTTGACTATAAAAGGTACTTGAGGCTAGCCTGGGCTACATGAGATTGTGCGGTGGTTTGAAAGAAAATGACCTCCAAAGGGAGTGGCACTGTTAGGAAGGACGGTCTTGTTGGAGTGAGTGTGATCTTGTTGGAGGAAGTGTGTCACTGTGGAGTGGGCTTTGAGGTCTCATATATGCTCAAGCCACACCCAGTGAGTTCACTTCCTGTTACCTCCCAGATGTAGAAGAACTCTTAACTATTTCTGCAGCACCGTGTCTGCCTGCACACCGCCATGTCCCACCATGATGATAATGGCCTGAACCTCTGAACTGTAAGGAAGCCACCACAATTAAACGTTTGCCTTTATAAGAGCGGCTGCGGTCATGGTCATGGTGTCTCTTCATAGTAACAGAAACCCTAAGACAGACTGTGTCTCAAAAAAAATAAAAAAAACAAAGCCACAATGATGACTCAGTGGTTAAGAGCACTTGCTGCTCTTCCAAAGGATCTGAGTTCTGATCCCTGCGTCCACATGCGACAGCTAGCAACTGGCTGTAACTCCAGCTCACACACACACAGCACTCACACCCCCTTGATATAGAATAATTTTTTGGGGGGGTTCTCAAGACAGGGTTTCTCTGTGTAACAGTCCTGGCTGTTCTGGAACTCTCTCTGTAGATCAGGCTGGTCTCAAACTCACAGAGATCCACCTGCCTCTGCCTCCCAAGTGCTGGGATTAAAGGTGTGCGCCACCATGCTCAGCATAAACAATAAATCTTTCAAAAATGTATATAGAGAGATACATATATGCACCAAGAAAGCTGTGGAATGAAGAGAAACACCCATAGCTGATAGCTCCCGGTTGGGATGGGCAGAGTGTCCCCTGGACTAGTACTCTTCCGTGTGGAGAATAATGACAGACACACACAACAGTCACAGATGAGATGCTGAAAGAAGCTAGAGGGGAGGAGGGACATCCTGGGGAGCCATTCAGGCAAAGTTCAAACCAGCTTGCTGAAGGAGGTCAGGTAGGGTTGCCCCATGTTGGAAAGCTCAGGCCCAGGGCTGGCTGGTTATGACTTGTGTAGAGTCACCTGTAGCAAACTGGGAAGGTTTAATTGAGTATCTTATTCTCTGTGCAAGCGGGAGGACCCAACCTCAGATCCCCAAGACCCCCATAAGAGCACCCAGTACTGGAAGGTGGAGCTCATTGGTTCAACCAGCGAGCGCCAGGTTCAGTGAGTGAGTGTCCTGGTTAGCCTTCATTGTTAACTTGATAGATACCATCTGAGGGGAGAAACCTCAACTGAGAAATTGCCTAGATCAAGCTGATCTGTTAGTAGCGGGCCCCACCCACTGTGGGCGGCACCATTCCCCAGGCAGATGGTCCTGGGCTACATAAAAATGCTATGCTTGTGTGAGCCAGCGGACAAACCCGAGAGCTGCGACCCTCTGTGGTTTCTGCTTCAGATTCCCGTCTTGAGCTCCTACCTTGATTTCCTCATTGGTGGACGGTGACCCAGAAGTGTTAAGATGAAATAAACCCTTCCCTCCCCAAAGCTGCTTTTGGTCAGCGTTTCAGCACAGCAACAGAGACTTAACTGGAAGAGAGACCCTGACTCAAAAACAAACATGGAGAGCAATAGCGGAGGCATCTATACTGACCCCTTGCATCCAGGCGCAAGCAAGCGCACGTGCACACACCCACCAGCATGTGCACACTCAGAGGCGCACACACACACCACAAACACACACACACACTCCAGAAAACAGAAGGTAAATAAACACACAAGAAAGAAAACCCTCCAAACTGTTTTTTCTGATCCTCTTTCTCAGGCGTTTTTTGTTTTCTGGAAGTCCTGAGAGAAGTCCTGGGCCAAGGAGCAAGCAAGGTTATGGAGGCAGGGTTTTCTACAGGCAGAGCAGACGGGGCAGCACTGGGGACTTGTAATTCTCTGCACCACTTAAGATTTGCACGCCCCCCCCCCCGCCTCTGAGGACTGGAACCAATTAGATTGTGACCTCTCCATGGCAGGCTTTCCCACAGCTTGTCCTGGCGGATTTGACCCCCAAGTGTCCAGCCCTGGAAAAGAAATCCACTGTCACCTTGGGCCTCTGAGTGTCTGGTGGCAAATGTGTTATGAGGGTCATCCAGGGCACGCCTGGATTCTCACTGCCCCGTCTCGCTGTCCCCCACCTGAAGGGCCATTTGTAGACATGGGACATGGTTGATGAGCACCTCAGGGCCTGATAAGAGGGGCCCCTGTGTCCCTGGGAGCACCCTCGCAGACTGTGGAAAAGACTCACAACCTGGGCTGTCCCAAGGTGACTCCTGATGACAGGCAATGCCTCTGTGGTTGAGGCTGGTGGGAGTGTGGGGGTGAGATTGTTTTATTTTTATTTTTGTTTGATGGCAAACTGTTAAATAATAGACCCAGCTGGGGTTTCAGGTTCTCCACCGACTGACCAGTATTTTGGTTGACTGACTCAGTGGTGGGTTATTTTGGCCCTGAAGGGGGCCCAGACTCAGTCTCAGCTCCTTGGGTTCTCCTTCCCCTCTCTGCCGCTGGCGCTGCCTCCCCTGCAGTGCCAGGCTTGCTTGCCTGTGTGTCTGGGCCCTGAGGACTGAGCTGGCAGGAGGGCTTTGTTAGGCTCGGAGTGTCCAGGTTCTGCGTACAAGGCTCTGGGAGGCAGATCATGACGTCAGGGTGCTCTTTACTGCGGCCATCTTCCCTCCGGTTCCCTCCTCTCGGTTGGTCCCTCTGCCTGGGTCCCCAGCTCGGCAGGATACTGGGAGTCACTGCTAGTCCTATCCACAACAGTGACAGTCCTTCCGCGGGAAGATGGCTTTTCTGGCTCCCGAGCCCATACCATCCCACCACCCTCAGTCTGGTGAAGGCTTAGGGAGCGCCTGGGCTTTCCCAGATCGCCAGAGGCAGATTTGTGAAGATTAGCATGAGCCTTTTGTCATTGTCCTCTCACCCTAGCTGGGACTCATTGGAGAGTCGGTCAGTTGTCACCCCAAGTCCATTTCTTCCTATAAGCAATGGAACCTCCTGTGCCCAAGCAGAAGAAAAATTTTGTGAAATTCCTTAAGTAGGCAGAAGTGTGTGGACTCCTATACCCTTCCATTGCCTAAATTCTGCTGTCATAACTGTGGCTTCAGTAGCTACCCCGAGCAATGAGGTAACTCTGGTGCTGAAACATAGGGGCTCAAGGTACCAGCCCAGCCCAGACTCCCACCCTGGAACTCTGTAGACCAAGCAGGCCTTAAACCCACAGGCCACCCTCCTCTGCCTCCCTAGTGCTGGGATTAAAGGTGTGCGCCACCACTGCCCAGACAAACTTCTTTCATAAGAGAGAAACAAGTGTCTGTCCTGGCAAGCCATTGATACCTGGCTTGTCACCTCCCAGTTGACTTTGATCCAAAGACCCCACTTTTGGTGACTGGCATTCTCCTCTTGGAAGCACTCTCTGTTGTGCCCCTCCCCCTCCCCCAGCATCCCTTACCTTGCTAACCAAGTCTTTCCAAAAGCGCTTTCTGACCCAGTGTTCTAGAGATCTTGCTGTCTTCCAGAGACAAGATGGCATGGAGTTCTGAATGTTTCTCATCCTAACTCACACAGAAGCAAGAACAGGGCCTAGAGAGGTTACGCGTCTCGCCCTGGTCACACAGCTGGTGTAGGGCAGGGGGGCGCTTGCCCAGCTGGTGTAGGGCAGGGGGGCGCTTGCCCTGCGACTCTCAGCCTCAATGCTGCCTCTCCACACATGTGTAAACATGCATAAACACACATGTGAATACACATGTGCCACGGGCAGAGGCAAGAAAATTATCACACGGTCAAGAACAGCCTGATCCTTCAGAGTGAGAGACTGTCTCAAAACAAAAAGTCACAAAAAAGAACCTTAGCTGGACAGTGCTGGTGCACGCCTCTAGTCCCAACACTTGGGAGGCAGAGGCAGGTGGATCTCTGTGAGTTCGATTCCAGCTTGATCTACAGAGCAAGTTCTAGGACAGCCAGGACTGTTACATAGAGAAGCCCTGTCTCGAAAAACCAACAAACCAAACAAACAAACAAAAAAACCATATATTGTACTTAGTTAAAATGTCTTTAAAATTGCCATAGTTCTGGAGAGAAGGCTTGGCTGGTAACATTGCCAACTGTAGTCCCAACACCCATGGTGCAACTGATTCCGGGAGGCCAAACCCCTTTCTCTGGTCTCTGAGGGCACCTCCTTTCATATGTACAGACCCCCACACAGACACATCATTATAAAGTAATAACAAACCTTGTAAATTGATAAAAATTCACATACCATAAAATCCATTCATTTAAAGTATGCAGTACAGAATTTGGAGGTGTGGTTCAGTGGGTAGAGGGCTCACCCAATATGCACCAAGGCCAGGGTTCCATCCCCAGCGTTACTTAAACAGGGTGTGGTGGCTCACCTCTGAAATCCCAGCACTCTAGAGGCTGAGGCAGGAAGATCAGAGGTCTGAGTTTGTCCCCAGCTATCTAGTGAGTTCGAGGCCAGCCTGCACTACATGGGACTCCATGTTTACATGCAACATGTTTTTGAGATTCATCTATGTAGCATGGACCAGAACTTCCCTTTGAACAACAGAACCATATTTCCATCTGGATTTACCATGTTCTGTGGACGGACACCTGTCTCTGCCCCTCGGGGGTGGTGATAATGTTGCTGTACCACTCACAGCTTTTGGGTGCAGACTGTTCTGCAGAATGCCCCTTTGGACGTGACTGTTCCCCCTTGTGATTTGATCAGGATCACTGGGCCTTTGGGATCTAGAGCCAAGTAGCGATATCTCTATCTTCAGCTCCACCGTCGTCAGGTGGAACCCGGGGCAGAGTGTCTCGTCTCCCAATAAAGCGTCACCGTGACCCTGCTGCTGTCTGCGGCCTTTACCACTAACCTCCCTTCTTTGTGAGCACAGGACCTCAGAGCTATTTCAAGCCCCTTTGTGGTAGACCTGGCTTGGGGAAATCTGAGGTCCTGGCTGCTGGACATCGCTGCCTTCCTTAAAAACAAGAAGGTCATCCCTGGGCTTGTGACTTGAGTCAGGTGGTCTCCAATCCCTTGTTTCTTGTTCCATTCGCCCTGGGGAAGAAAATATGTGCATCGCTTCCTATTGACAGACAGCCTGTGGTGAGTGTAGCAATGCTCAAAAGAGCATTTCTCTAGAAGTGGCTCAGTGCCTGCAGGACTTGTGTGTCTTTGCCATGGCTGGTTCCTTCATACCAGCAAGAAAACCTCAGCCTAATTCCCTCCGTGCAGCCCCAAGGGGTCCCAAGGACTATGCAGACTAAACTTGCATCTTTCCTAGGCATCTTCTCTGGGATCCCCAGATTCTGCAGGGTGGGGGTAAGACCACAGTAGTCTGGGGACTTGTTGCTCACCACTGAGCCATGTGACTTTGAAGAAGTCCTTGGCACACCCTGGTCCCATTCCCCCAGCTGGCCAGAGGGCGAATGGTGCCATTCTTTGTAGTATTGATCTGGGCTGGGATGACAAAACAGCTCAGAGACGGGCTGGCTGCCCTCCAGGGAGGCATAGACCTGTAATAATGAGTTAGGGCCTCTCTGGTCACCCTCCCCCAGACAGATAGCCCTGGAAGAACCCGAGCCTGAGGGCTGGACATCCTGAACCCAAATTCACCTTTTCCTTTTGTTAGCTTTGTGGCCCTGGCCAAGTGACCTAATGTAGCTGTGGGCATTCACCAGGGAAGACTGCTCGGACACAGGTTTAAGCCAAGAGAAAGTCTTTATTAGCTGCTGGCGACTGTATTGGGTGTTCAGGATCCCAGTGTAGCCCCGAGTCTTTCCCAGGATGAGCTTTTAAGCACAACCATGTTCTGAGCTGACGTACTTTGGTTAACAAAAGTAGCTAGCCAGAAGCACAGCTACAGAAGCCAAAAAGCAAGACCGGTGAGTGCACCGAGAGGCTTTCCCAGACCTGTGGATTTCCGTGGATTAGGTCTTTGTTTTTATTTTGTCGGGCGGTACTATCTACGTGCTGAGCTTTACAGTGTGGAATGGTACTTCCATCATGGAGGCCCTTTGACCCTCTGAACTCCTGAGTCTCCTGTCTCCATCTCCTGAGTGCTTGGCACACAAGGTGATTACAGCCCCTGGTTTATTTTGTGCTTGGGGATGGAACCCAGGGCTTCATGCACGCTAGAGCAAGCATTGCACCAACCAGTCACACGCCCAGTCCCTCTCTGACCCTCTGTACAGGGCTGTGATACAACGGTGGCCTTTTCATAAGTTGACAGAGAAATTCACGCTTCTCAGTGAAGCGTTGGTGGAGACGGTTTGTAGAACATTACAGATGCCCAGTAAACCACAGATGTTGGGAGCACAGATGTTGGGGCCACCCTGAATTCTCCCCATCCGCTGGCTTCAGAACCTGCCTAGGAAGAAGGCTCAACCAAACAGGACCAGCACCAGTCTTCAGCCTAGGTCCAGGGTCTGGGGCTCAGCCTGGGACAGGCTAGCATTGCTGGGGGTTCTGGGACAGTCGTCCTCAAGTACTTCCCCTTGATTGACAGCTCTTGTCTCTTGTTTTCCTTCTTGCCAAACCCTGATTTCAAGACCTCAGACAACGGAATTAGAAGTGGATTTCTGAAGAGATCAAGATATCTCAGGATAAACCAAGAAGGGGAAGGCCCCAGGGAGGGGAATGCACCTCACCTGCGGCTCCATCGCCCTGGGAGGCATGTGGGTTCCGGCCTTCCTGCTTTGGCTCCTGTAGGCCACCCAAAGGGTGGGATTACAGACTGCCTGGCCACAATCCTCCAGGCCTTGAGAACTAATTCTTGATAGTTCCTTGGAGGTCTGTAGATTCAGAACCTTGATCCCTGTGAGAAGGAGAGACCTTGGGAAAAGATGCATTTTAATCCCCCGCAGCCACGAGACTGGATGTGGGCGATGTGGCAGGTGGTGCCCCCCCCCCATAGCCAGCTACTTCCTTGGTGTGTATATGTGTGCATGTGGCCGGTCTTGGGTGTCATTCCTCGGGTGCCATCTACTTGCAATACCTCTCTGTGGCCCTGAGTAGGCTGGACTGGCTGGCCAGGGAGCCCCAGGGAGCCCCTTCACTGTCTTCACACCTGGCTTTTGTCACGGTTGTAGAGATCAAACATGGGTCCTCACACTGGTAGAGCAAGCATTTTAATAACTGAGCCCAGTCCCCAGCCTGGCCCTCCCAGTCCTGCATTACAGCAGGACATCCTAACTAGGGCAGAACTAGTGTTTGTGGTTGGATTTTTATTTTCAAAAAATTGGGGGACCAAAGAGATGGGGGCCAATACCCACATGGCATCTCACAACCATCTGTAGCTCCAGTTCCAGAGGATCCAACACCCTCTTCTGGCTTCTTTGGATACCAGGCATATACATGGTACACATACATGCATGTAAGCAAACACACATAAAATACATTTTAATGGTCAGAATGATGAGAATCGAGGCTCTCTTTCTACCACGCAGGTCCTGGGGATCGAACTCTGGTTACTGGATTTGGTAGCAAGCACGATTTTATGTCCGTAGTTAGGACTTTCAGTGGCATCCCTGCCCCATCATTTTCTTTCTTTCTTTTTTGTTTTTGTTTTTCGAGACAGGGTTTCTCTGTAGCTTTGGAGCCTGTCCTGAAACTAGCTCTTGTAGACCAGGCTGACTTCGAACTCACAGAGATCTGCCTGCCTCTGCCTCCCGAGTGCTGGGATTAAAGGCATGCGCCACCACCGCCTGGCTGTCACCATCATTTTCCCACTTGGGACTAAAAATATCTCCTGATGTTGCCAGACGTCCCCTTGGTGTGAGGTGGTTTGAGTAGCTGAGTGAGAAACTGTTATTTCCTAGCCTCCCTTGCAGCTCTCCGTGACCATGTGATAAAGGGCTACCCAGCAGGACATGGCCTGAAACACAGACATGTGCAGGTGCCAGGCCATGTCTTTAAAAGGAAGAGTGGGTCTTTTGCTTCCTGAGGGATCTTCCCACTGGCTGGCAGGTGACTGCAGTGGCAGGGGGCAGTGGCAGCCATCTAAGGGCCTGAGGTGGGTGCTATGGATCAGATTGGCGGAGCCGCCACTTTCACCAGCATCGTGTGAGAGAAATTAACCCCCTATTTTGCTAAAGCCGATGTCATCGCTGATGTGATGAGTCGCGAGACAGTGAAGCTGCCTCTGGGGCTAGAGATGCTTATGTGGAGACGTTCGCCGCACTAGCATGAGGATGTGAATTTGGGTCCCCAGCATTCATGGAAAAGCCTGGAGGGCAGCTGGAGAGAACGAAACAGGAGCGTCCCTGGAACTCAGTTCCTGTAGCCTAGCTGAGTCAGTGAGGAAACAGTAGCAACCTCTGGTTTCCATGTGCACGCATGCGCGCATGCGCACGCCCGTCTCCATCGGGCCTCTCCTGAGTTTTAGGGACTTTTGTGAATTCTTCTAGTAACTGGAAGAAAAAGATACCAAGACTCAGAGGTTGTGTGCCTTGTCGACATGACCCAGCTAGCAGGGGTCAGAGCCAAAACTCACCCGTGGCATAGAAACCCGGTTTGGAAGCCCCTGACTTAAGATACCCCCACCCCCGGGGTGGCATTGCTTCCACCTACACCAGCTGTGTTACTCAGGCAAACTGTTAACCCTCTCTGGGCCTCAGTTGCTCCATCCACAAAACAAAAGGGTTAGACTGAGCTATCTCTCCAGCACCTTCCCCTCAAGCCCTGCGGTCAAAGGCCAGTGGCAGGGCCAGAGGACCCCAAAGAGAGCTCCGTCCAGTGTTGCTTCCCACGTCTATGGCCGTCCATGGCCGTGCTGAGCGGAGGCCACAGGCCGTGCGGGCTGCTTTGTGGGACCCTGCTGTGGCTCACTTCCATCACACTTCACTCCGCTGAACTTCAAAAGGCACTGGGGGGAACTCCTCCACAGACAATCGCTGGGGAACACGCACACGGCCAGGCGGCCCCACAGGGTCACCGCTTCGGGCAGTGGGCAGCCTTTTATGGACCCGACACGGGGGATGGGAACATGTGCGGCTGCCATCTTCCCTGGTCTCTCCTTCTCAGGTTCCCAGCTACCTTCCTCACGGTGAAACTCCCCCGCAGCCGAGGAGGAGGGGAAAATAAAGGAAAGTGGGGGGGGGGAGGGTTCACAGCAAGCGCATGTACAGAAAATGAGCAGGGTCCAGCAGGCGACAAAATAGCCGCGTGACCCAGCTGCGGGAGCAAACACATTTGGTGCTGCTATTACGTCCTTAGAACTGGAGGAAAGGCAAGACTATTAATCTCGCCTCCTCACAAGTACTTACAGTGCCAGACCCTGGGTCTAGACAAATGTACGGATCATCTCACCTGAATGCCAGTCACGATCTCGCCGTATTCCCAGTGAGCAGGCCGAAGTTCAGAAAGGTTCAGCAACCTGGCCAAGGACATAAAGCACAGAACAGGCAGGGGTGGACTTCGGTCTTGGGTTCCTCTGTCCAGGCTGCATTCTGAATACTTACTCCAAACCAGGCTTGTGAGCTTGGAGTGTGGTCACCTGCCATCCCAGCACGTGAAAGGCTGAGAGAGGGGGGATCATGATTCCAGTTCAACCTGGGCTACATAGGGAGACCCTGCCAAGAAGGAGGGAGGGAGAAGAAAGACAGAAAAAAAGGAGAGCTGAAGCCAGGCTCAGCAGTGCAAGCTCTTGCAGAGAAGCGGATTAGTTCCAACTCCGCAGGATCCGACGCCCCCCCCTCTGGCCATCTTGGGCATTGCATGCACATGCTCAGCCCTACACACAGACACACACAATAAAAATCGTTCAAAATAAAAGAAGAAAAGATAGGTGGATGGAAGGAAAAGCAGCGAAGGAGCAAGCTGCCATGCTGGCTAGAGAAAAGAGAAAGAAAAAATGGTAGCTATTATTCTTTAAATTTTAAAAAATGATTTATTTTTATCATGTGCATTGGTGTTTTGCCTGCATGTGTGTCTGTGTGAGGGTGTTCAGTACCCTAGAACTGTAGTCACAGACTGTTGTGAGCTGCCATGGGAACTGAACCCAGTGCCCTTAACCACTGAGCCATCTCTCCAGCCCTGACTTTAAATTTTTAAGGTGATGGGGAGGGGCCATTGTGGTGGCTCACATCCTTAATCCCAGCACTTGGGAGGCTGAGGCAGTCAGAGCTCTGTAAACTTGAGGCCAGCCTGGTTTCCATAGGGAGTTCCAGGACAGCCGGAGCTACAGAGAAAGACCCTGTCTCAAAACAAAGCCAAACAGAAATGAGATGGCGAGAAGGGTTTTGTCATCATGGCCAAGAGGGCAAAGTCAAACTTCCACTCACTAAGGGAACTGTGTGGCAGTCACCTGCCAGGTGACAGTCACCACTTCAGGAGCTGTGATCCTTTGCCCTTGGGGTGTCCACACCTAGCATACAGAGGTAGGCACATATACTCTGAGTGGTAGGCTGCCTGCTGCTCACCCCATATCCTAGCAGGGAGCTAAGGTGCAGGATCAGGCAGGCAGCTGCTGGTCAAAGACATCTGGTGAGTCTCCTCACTGACAGGCCTCTCTAGGGCCATCCCTTCTCAGGCGCCTCAGGCTAATTGGGGTTTTACCTGTTGGGAAGCGCTCTGGTCTGGGGTGAGAAGCCCTGGTCTGGGGTGAGAAGCCCTGGTCTCTCGCCTTCAGCCGTCTCACTGCTGACTGAGTTCCTTCAACCGTGATGATGAGTTTGGTTCAGGCCGGTTCTGTGGTTCTAGGTGATGCAGATAAATTTGAGAGAAGAATCAAGGCCTCCCTGTGTCTTAGAAGCAAGAGCTGGCAGAACAGGAAAGGTCAGGCCAGCAAGGACCCGGAGGCCTTCCTAAGAGGGTCCTCTCGGTGAGAGGAGCTACAGAGGTAGCCCCAAAAGAAACCCCTCGTGTGTCTATCTCGGTGAAGATCCGATATAGACAGA
>PVIU01031001.1:0-15420 GCA_004026605.1 Ondatra zibethicus | reverse complement strand
AGTGGTGGCTGGATCTGCAGAATTAGTGCTTGATGATCTCAGAGTTGACACATACAGGCTGCCCTTTCAGGCCAGTCTCTCCATGTTGTCCTTGGTCACCTTGTGCTCCTCGTTGACCTCTTTGACCTGGAATTCCAGGTTGACCAGGTAGCCCTTGTTCACCCTACAGACCAAACAAAGAAAGGTGATTTTGACCTCAGGATCTATAAATACATTAATGAAATATAAATAGATATCCATTTTCAGCCTAGTACAAGGCATTGGGGATGTCAAATATATCATCTTTGTCCTTTCCACCATTTCCCACAAATAAAATTTTATTATAATTAATAAAAAGTATAGACATAAGAAAGGAAAATTCCAGGAACTGGGGTAGGATGTATGTGGAAAGAAGAGGGAAGGGTGGCACAGTTGTGTGTAGACAGCGTTATGTGAGATAGAACATGTTTTGTGCAGAAGTGATAATTTTCCTGTGTTTTCCCTGTCTTCCGGAGATGACCCCAGAAAGAGAGCAGTTTCCTGTGGGATGGACCCTGATTTTACCATGGCTATCATTTGAGTTCTACCAATCTGAACGATGGTTGGTTCTATTATCAGGATTATTGAACGCTTGTTGAATGGGCTCTATTATCAGGTTATTGAATGTCTATACAGTTTTGCAGGAATAAGAGTGTATTTGATAAAGTATGCATCTAGAAGCAAATTACATTTTTCTACTTGTAGAAGGCAGATGACAGAGAAGGAAGGAGAAGGAGAAACAAGTAGAAAGAAAAGAGCCTTTTGGAAATTCTTCTTGTCCTCTGTTACTGAGGTACCCCCACAGTATGCCTGTTGGCTACCACGGGAAACAGACACGTGTAGGCACATACTTTTCTTTTTCCTAATGCGGTTTTCCTATCAGCCAGATTTTCTTACATTTGGCCGTGATCTAGACAGGGTACGTAGGGTGGGAACAGGTGGCTTGCCCTCCCCAACACACATGATAAGAAAGTACCTTTGGGCCCGGAACACCAGGGCTTCCTGGTGGGCCTGGTAAGCCCTTTCCTCCACGAGGACCTGGGGATCCAGCCAGTCCTGATCTTCCTGGGATGCCTGTAACACCCTGAATAACACAGACAAGACATGGAAATGAGGGTGTGTTGAGAAAGTCAATGTAGAGGCTAGATACAGACAGAGGGGCTGCTGGTGGCATGATGCCCATGTTTGGAAGTATGCTTTCCCACAGAAGTGAAACAACAAAGGATAGTTTGGAAGCCCCACCACTCTCATGAAATATCTAATTATAGTTAATACGATCTTGGGTTTTTTTAAGATAGAGACTCCAAGGCAATATCAAGTTGCCACTTGGTTTATACAAGCAGGGTGTAGCGTTGCTTTGCTGCAATTCCAACTTAAGGATGTCTACTCCAGTGGACATGGAGGCTCTAACAGGAGACTGTCCCCCCACAAAGAGTTTTTTATTCCTCAATTACATGATTCTAGTAAATTCAGTGAGTAGAATTTGAAAATGAAGGTTAAGCAAGCAAATAGTAAATCCCTAAAACCAAATCCTGAACCAGGGTTGGCCATCTATAGATTGCAAGCATTCACCTGTTCTAGTATAGATTGTGGCACAAGCACAGTTTTTACATTTTAAATCATAAGACAGTAATATAATAATAATGATAATAATGATTTAAAATGTTAAGAGTATATGAGATTAAAATTTTGGCAAATATGAATAAAGTTTTATTAGGATACAGCCATATCCATTCTTCAATGTATTGGCTCTGGCTTCATTTGTGATGCGGCAGTAGAGCTGAGTTGCCATGATGGTGGCAGAGATGGCAGCACTCCTGTTTGCTCTGCATGAAATATGCATGTTTCAAATGGAACATACATGGCCTTCCTGTGACTTTTTATTTCATGTCTTTCATTCCTGGAACATATCTACCATGTCAAAATATGAAAGGTGAACCCTGAGCATCATGATTTATAGGCAAAGTGGAGTGTGGAGTATTTTGTTGGCAAATTAGATGATAAACTTTTGTGTTTGTTAGGTACTGAAGACACATCTGTAACTAAAACACATTTGACACACTCCAGCAACATCAAATCAATGATGCATTTCAACTTTACACAAATGCAAGAGGCAGGATATTAGAAAGTTTAAAAAGCAGTGTCTTATCATAGCAGAATTTACACACATACACACACACACACACATACACACACATATATATATACACACACATACTTTTCTAAGAAGGCCAAACTAAAATTAAGTTTTCAATTGTTGACTCAGCAAAGGATTAAACTTGTTTGTGGTGACTGATTACATCACGTATCAGAAAACTCTTTTTCAATATTGTTTAGCAATTTTGGTGAGAATATTACTTGAAATGTTGGCATTGTAATAGAATTGACAGTTTGAGAATATGGGAAATACTTTTAAACTGGGTTTCTTGCTCTTGCTAAGTCAACAGAAGATTGCAATATTGTGCAGTCATTCATTAGAAGAGTCAGCACTGAGCCCAGAATGATGGAAAAATTAACCTGCATGGATAAGTTGTGGGTGACTGCAAGGAAGACTATTGTCACGGAAGTTAAGGACAAAAGGATCAGTACAGCCTGGAGTAGAATCTTTTAAGAGGCAACAAAACCGCTAGATGTGATCAGGAAAAGACCTACTGGACAAACTTCCAAATCTGGAAAAAGTCTGGTGTTTAAAGCTATTAAATATTCATTGCAGTCTTTTCCAACAGGGGATCTGAGGAAAATATTTGGATTTAATATACAGATTATCCAACCTGTGTGGCAACAGCGAATTCCATTGGATTTCGTGGGTTTAATCTTCTTTGGTTGTATAAAATTTTTAATCGAAACCAGGAATGGGATACTTTGATATCCAATTATTCAAGGTTTGATGACTTGGGATAAGTATAGCTTTGTTAAGGTATTCTGAGGCAGAGATGGAAACTTTCCTAAATGAGAGAAACATCCCTCCATATAAGAGGTCAGTAAATAGATCTGAAATCTGCCCAAAATAAGGGAAGTCATATAAAGAAATGACATGGGATACAGCTCATTGGGTAGATGGCTTGCCTGGCATGCAGCGGGCCCTAACCAATGCCCAGCACTACATAAGCAAGGTGTTGTGATCTGCACCTGTGACCCCATCACTCAGGAGGAAGAGAAGGACTGGGAAGTTAAAGTCATTCTTGTTGACAAGGTGAGTTTGAGGATAGTCTGGAATTCTTAAGACCCTATCTAAAAAACCAAAACAAAACAAAGATGGAAACCAAAACCACCCACCCAACCAAACAAGCAAAAACAATTAGGTTTTGCAGTCAACTTTACAATACTTATTAGTCAATGAAAATCGAAATAACATAGGAAAGCAGTGATTGTGTGAGAGAAACACAATGTGGTAACTTCACCAGCTGATCACAGGTAACACAAGGCGCGCTATACATTTCCTGTTGTGTCAGAGTCAAAACAAGAAATGTGTGGCAACTGCCAGAGTTTCTGAGTTCAGTTTCAGGTGCATATTTTAGAAACAGATGGAAGAAGATTCTGTGTTTCCCAACTCATTTGACTGTACAGCTGAGGAGTTTGTAAATAATCTTCAACTGGAAATGATTAAGCTACAATATAATGGTATGTTAAAAGACAACTATCAAGGGAAAAATCTAATAGAATTCTACAAATTCCTTCCACGCACTGAATATGTTCAATTAAGATTACATGCTCATAAATTGCAGTACTAGGAAGTTCCTATCTCTGTCAAAGGACAGAGTATGTAAAATATGCAGAATCCCAACACAGAGCAGTTTAACAGACGAGTAAAAAACTGTCAGTAGGGAACTAACTGCAGTGAGTTAAGTGTTGGCACTCTGAAGAGGGCGACTTTGCTTTCTCCATCTTTCTTACTACTGGACCTTATTAAAAAAATTGTACTCAATTATTACATGTTAAAATTATTAATGAATCCAATGTATACACTTTTTTATTTTGTCATACAAATTCCTGTGTAAAACTCTCAATTTCCCTTCTTTTCAACTCATTCTTACTAAATCTGCTAAGTTCCCTCATTATTCAATGATTCTTCCATGCACTCAAGGATTTTTTAAGTATCAACTATTGTAAGAAAGACACCATAGGAAGCCCTCTAGGGAATATGCACATAGATGATATATGATTCTTAATTTCAAGAAGATATCTATCTATCTATCTATCTATCTATCTATCTATCTATCTATCATCTGTCTGTCTGTCTGTCTGTCTATCCTCTCTCTCTCTCTCTCTCCCTACCTGCCTATCTACTGAGGGGAGAATCTCCACAATGTAGAGTTTGGAGGTAGATATTGTAGTTTACATATCGCAAACACATTATCTTAAATTAGTATTAGTCTGCCCTATTTATTTTCCTTTGCTTCTTTCTATAAGTTTTAGATTGACTTAATATATGTTATGAACTTACATTTCCAGGATGGATTTCTATATGAATCCTGAGGACTACGAGGGAATGAGATAATGCCATTTAGAGTTCATCCATGCAAATGAGAGAACATCCTGTAAGAGGCACCTGAGACTTCAGGAAAGTTTCAAAAATGACCAAACAAAACTTAGGTGTTGTCAATGACCAAATCTCTGATGGAAATACGACTTTATAGGAAAGGAATTTTTTGTTGTTGTTGTTTTTTTCGAGATAGGGTTTCTCTGTAGTGTTGGAGCCTGTCCTGGAACTTGCTCTGTAGATCAGGCTGACCTCGAACTCACAGAGATCTGCCTGTCTCTGCCTCCCTAATACTGGAATTAAAGATGTGTGCCACCACCACCCGACTCAAGGAAAGGGGTGTTTTAAAAGTAAAGTTTGAGCTGGACATGGTACCATATGCTTGTAATCCTAGAATTTAGGACACTGGGTAGGAGGGTGATAAGTTCAAGGCCATTTGGGGCTACATAGTGACTGTGAGGCCAAATATGGATCACACAGGGAGAATCAGTTTCCAGACAAACAAACAAATGCCATCAATAAAACATCACCCCATCCACCCAGCTATCCAGTAACCCATCCACACAACAGCCAATCCTCTATCCACCCAACAACCAACCAAGAAACATCAAAATTCTAATGCAAACTATCCCCTCCCATTGGTGAAAAAACTCAGCAGCTAGAAGACCCAAAGACTCTATGATATCTTACAGCACTCTTAAAAGATGAAAGGAAAGGCACACGAGCAAGGGAAAGCAAAACAAAGCAAACGTTCTTAGACCAGCAAAGTGACTCTATAGTTAAACTTAGTTAAAAGGCTGTGAATACAATTATTGGTGTAATAATTAAAAAGATAATGGGTTAATGTACAAGCTTGTGATCTGCCTTTCCCTATATGCCACTGGGAGATGTGCCATATAGGCACAGTGTACTAGATGTAGGCTATCTCAAGGTCCCACAATTCCAAAACAGTACTGCTTTACTTTCATCATAATTCTAGGTAATCTTAAAGATCATTATTTTTCTAGTAGAAAACACATACACTTTTCTGCCCAGACACAGACCACAGACATCTAGACATAGCAGCTCTCAGGTCAAGAGATAATTTGTAAAAGATTTGCAAAAAGAGTTGCCATGAGAAACTTCGTTAAGGTTACATGGAAACGCAATTTTTCTTGAGCTATCGGACAGTCAGCACAGCGTAATGAATACACTGCAGATCACTTACTATTCATGCTGGTTTCTTAGAGAGAAATTTGAGGATGGTAGCAGAGTGTTCTGTACAAAGTTCTAAGAGTGTTTCAGACAGGCAAAGAACAAACATTTTTTACTAGGGATACACAGATGGATGATTAATTTTGCTTTCAAGAGAAACAGATGCTAATTCCAGGCATTCCCCCCTAGTGGCTTCCAGAGGATGATTTGCTTCAGACTATTGAGTAAAGGGGTAAAGTAATACAGGGAAGTTTTATAAACAGAACCACTGTAATTCATTTTGGTAAGGGATGCTGAAATCAATGAATAGCTTACTTGAGTCTTAGAAGGTTAATACGGCAGACACGTAGGGATAAACTGAAAAATTTCCCACATCTATACAAAGTATTCTCTAGTCAATTTACTATCATTTTTATAACTAAAAGGTACTATCCAATGACAAAAAGAGAAGGTTAACATAACAAGAAGAGTATACGATGTCTGGTGACCAGGGACCTCCATTGTTTGCAGACAAAGGCTATAGAAATGAGTTGTGAGCCCTTCGGGAGAGCATTGCCAGTATCTACAGGCAGAGGGATGGTCATTAGTCAGAGGCTCTAAGAAGAAAGGTCCTGGATTCGATGAGTAAAGACAGCAAAAACGTCACACAGTGGGTGCGTTTAGTCTCTGCACACCTCCCATGTGCCAGAGACTGGCATCACAGTGTTTCTATTGTTCTCCATTTACACCAGGTGAGGAAGACAGAGGTGTTTTTCACTTTGACCTCCCTCCTCTGAAAGAAAGAAATTCTTGTCTTCTTTTCTGAACCGAATGGAAAGACCCAGGAATGAAAAGGCAGCTTCCCTGTAGACACTGACAAGAAAAACAGAGATTTTGGAACCCAAGAGTGTATAATAATAAAGGAGAGCAGGAATGGTCTCTCAACTGCTCCCTCCGGTCCTTGCTTTCACAGTCTAACTCTCACTAATACTGAATGAGCTAGCTTGAGAAATCAGTGGTAAATAAAGTCTGTGAAATCTGGGCAATAATAGAAATACACATTAGAAAGAGGCTCTGCTAAGAGGCTAATGTCTTTAAAATTGCATTGAGAGAATTATAAACATTCCTGATGCTAATTCTATTGATTTTTCAGTCAAATGGAAGAAAAAATGAATTGAACTTCATATTATCCCATGGGTTTCTTTTTGACAATTTCTAGGAAAAGTTTTGTTTTTCTCTTTTTGCCCTCTATGTTGCCGCACACCTGTTTTATACATGGGGTTATATTCATATAGTTATTATGTAAGAAGAGAGCATAAATATTAATTTACTTCCTTTAGTACAAAAATTTAGCACAATATCCCAAAGTTTTATTTTAGGCAACATAAGCATGAAGTTTTTTTTCCCTAAAGCCAGCAAACCCAAGAGCTATAAACAACACTGTACCTTCTCTACTGTAACGGCTAAAACCACTTCTGCTTGAGGAGAAAGTTCTCGTTTTATTTGATTTACCAAATATAGTCCTCCTAGGAAAGAAGTGGCTGTTTAAAAATACCTGGGCTAGTAATTATGTGTAGTTACATGCTAGGTTACAGCATATATTAATTATGCCACATTTATAGCACTGTCCTACAGTTCCATTCAAAGCCAACATGATCAAGAGTTAGGGAAAGATTTATGAATGAGCTGTGTGCTAAAGTTGGGAGGTAGTTTTAAACATCTAGACCTATCAAAGCGTAGGGGCTGAGGGGAAGCTGTGGCAGGTCTTAAGCGGGTAAAGATAGTGGTGCTTGGATTGTGTCTCTTTCCAAGTCCACTAAACCAACCTCTCCCTCAGATGCAGCACAAACCAGCATCGTGCTTTTCTACCTCACAGGCATTACTTACATACGTGCATTCAAACAGAGGGTCATGCCTTAATCCTGAAAAGCCTGAACAGTGAACATGCCACTATAATACGGGCTGTGAGAAATCACCTCTGCTTAGGTCTCAGCACACAATCACAGGGTCACCAGAGGCCGGAAGAGGACTCAGGTACACCTGGTTCTTCTCACCGCTCACTGCCGTGGAGAAATCAGTGTGTCCCTTCCTATATCAAAGGTAACTAAAACCACATCGGTGTATCTCACCCCATCCTCCAGGAGCCCTGCAAATGGGCCAAACTCCTCCCCGACTCCGAGCATTTCCATTTTGACTCCTTTTATTCAGCAGGCTCTTTTCACATCTGGATTCATCTTATCTCCGTTAGGTTCATTATAACCTTCTCGATGAGGCTTTCCTTCTAAACTTCATAGCCAACCTGCCTCTCCCATGATGCTTTATCACCCAACTGTTTCTTTCCTCGCACTCAACAAGATTTGCCATTATCTGCTTGCTTAGTTATAGTCTAGAATCCAACCATTATTATCAATCCATATTATCAATCCATAATTATGATTTTTATTAAGGGTTAAATCTAACACTTTCTGGATGTTTCATGTACATTCCATGAGGTCAGCTTTTGTTCAGTTTATTATATTCTATAACTCCTCACTCATATCAGGCACTGATCAAATATTTGTGCTCTAAAGTAATGTTAGAATAAGCATTTGTATTTATCTCCAGATAGAGACAATATTGACTCAGTAAGTTCAGAAAATGTGTTAGGCCCTTTACATATAATATTTCATTTGATTATAGCAAAACCCACATAAATTAGGTATTGATATACTTATTTAATAGATATTGTTTAGGTTGTTAATTAATTAGATAATAAGTCATAATTACCACATGAAGAACATTTCTCAAAGATTTATAGGGCTTCTCTTATGAAGTGCAAGGTGCCAGGCATCCAAAGAAGTATAAGACACAAGACCTAATATACAACAGTTTACAATATGTTGGGAGAAAACAACATAAATAATCGACATCTAAATTAACTGAGCTCTGCTGGAGAAAGCACCCTGAGTCTACTGAAGTTCTGAGCAGACAGGGCTCTAATTCAAAGTTAGATTAAATTTGGATTGCGTCCTGAAAGGTTAAGAAAATATTCATCATAAAGATAAATGGAAGAGCTTTCTAAGCAGAGAGAACGAAAGGTGTGCACAGAGTCAGGAAGGTGAGGAGAGCCACCAGAGAATTTGGGAGGGATAGCTTAGGAAGTAGTAGACTTAACAGAGAAGATTGTGAAGAACAGGGTGTTGACACTGGATTTCCTGGTTTTGAATTCTGGTCCCCATGCTTATTGACTGTGTGATCTTGGGCAAATTTTTAGTCTTTCTGGGTCTCAGCTTCCTTCTGGCAAACTTGACCTTGTAGGGGTTAAATAACGTAATATACGATCAGCACTGGACTAGTGTCTGGCACACAGTAAACGCTGATAACCTAGCTGTTCTTATGTTTGAAATGAACAGTAACCATGGTTAGAATGTTGGGCTGGCAAAGTAAACAGAGGCCAGATACTGAAGGAACACCATTCCATGGAGTATGAGCTGTATCTGACCGGGTGGGGTTCGGCGAAGATTCAACTAGGAAACTTCTTTTCTTCTGCAAATCTTTCACTCTGTTACTAATAAGCTGCCACCAATCTGAGCTCTGTCCTGGAAGAGATCCTAATGAGCAGGAAATCTGCCCAACGAAAGCAGCCATAGCAAAAGAGGGAGAGAGTTACAATGAGGTCAAGCCCGAACTGGATAACCAGCTGTTCATAACAAAGAGTCGGCAGGATTTGTTCAGTGGAGACTTGTCCTTCACAAGTATGCTTCTAAAACACTTAAAGACAGAACAAAAATTTCTTGAGTGTAACCAGGTCATAGGTTACAGATGAGCAGAGGCGGGTGCTGAGGACCAGGCTCCCAGGGTGGTCACGGGTGCGCTGCTGCCATGTGAGTTTCCTCTTTTACAGTACATGGGTACAAGCCATGAGAGAGAAACTCAAGATTCTCAGTGTTCTTTTAAGACAACACTAAATAAAGAGTCACCTGTGTTTAAACAAATGGCAAAATCAGGCTAGAAAGGGACTCGATTTGTCCTAAAGTAAGTTGTTAGTTTCATTTCATTTCTTCCTTTCCAAAAACCAGTTTTATTTGTATAGCAAGAAAAATAATAATAAAAAAAGGCCTGGTAAGACTTCATTTTGGTGACAAATGGATTTACGATCTTTTGAAGGAAAAGTTTTTTCCCTAAATGATTGAGGTACTGTGTTTGTACAGAAGCCCAGCTCAATGAAAACAGCGTGGTAGACTCATTTGCTGCAGATGTGCTCAGCTGTCTGGCCTCAGAACACTCGTCTGAGCAAAAGGAAATTCACAAAGGCAACTTGAGCCTCTCCGGTACTATCCCTCAGCTATGGTCACATGACCTTGAAAAACATTGAAACTGCAGAGTGGCTATGCCAGGAATTCTTAAATCTGTGGCCACATCAAAACTAAAAAAGAAAAGAAAGAAAGAACATTGTTTAGGAAAACCAGGCAGTTGCATAATGCTACAAACCCTAGAATAAATATTTTTCTAAGTGGATAAACCCAGCGGTCTTTAAAGGTGCGCCAGAGAACAGCATGGTGCCATGATTTAAAAAACGCCAGTGGGAAGATGTCATTATCCTCGGTTGAAAATACTTCTGAAATCTTCCTTGTATTTAGTAGTGATATTATTTCCTCCAAAATAGCTCAAAAAAACTTAGTAGCTTTACTTTTGCTCTAGAAGTTATTCTCTTGGACATTGCTCGCACTAATGACCAGGTAGCCACTAAAGGTTTCAGTTCATTTAGTATAGTCTTTAAAAAGCATTACATTCTCAATTTCATATAAAATGTTCTGTGACGAGCAGAGATATTTACAGAAAGCATTTCCATCTTTGTAAATACACCAAAAGATGTGCCAACATTGGGGTTGCAATGCAGAGTCTTTAAGGGAAAGTTAATTTGCTTTTATTTTGATAGATATAACATTCCTTAATGCTCAGGGCATCCCAGCATCCTAAGTATACTTATAAAAAACTTTCACCATATCCTGTGAAAATGTTGAAAAGTAGTAGGTGATGGCTATGATCTGATGCCTATTTAGTTGCCTTCTAATGACAATACCAGATGTCACTCAACTTCATGGCCCTGGGAGGTGAATTGCAGCAGTATTTAAATTATTATAATTCATATTATTTTTTCCATCACAATCAATAAGCTTTCTGTGCTGAACCTATATAAATGAAAGTATGGCTCAAATCTCTTTTAAAAAATAGTTTCCAGATAGGAGAGTAATTGAAGAAGCAGACACAGATCATGCATGCTTTGTTGTTCAATTAATTCTCCCCGGACTCTTCTTTCCCTCCATTACGCAGTCAACTTCATAAGCCTTCCTGATGAGGGTTTAAACATGCTCAGAGTGTCTCACTAGAGGTGAGTTATGACCTTAAGTTTATCTCTAGTTAACTGTCCTACTTTCTCATCCAGAACTCAGCTTCTCCACTGATGGTATATCTTGACATTTCTTTATCTGTTCTCTCCTCAAGTGATCCAATTCAGTAATCAGACCAATGGCTCTTTGCTGGAGTTACTGACGTTCTCCAAACCACAGGGCTCATAGTTTCATTCCACTAGATTTCTATTTTAAGACTTCACCTGTAAATACCAGAAATTGACCCTGGATAATTTAAAGGGGAAAAAGACAATTGTAACTCTTATAATCACAGATAAACAATGAAAATCAGGTTTAAAAGTCTGATGGCCAAAGGGTAGTCAGGAAGTCAAAGTTGGACCCTGAGACTTTTACCACACTTGCGGCTGAGCACAGGACACTATTGGCACCACTATTGCAGCTGACAACTGTGTGCTCCAGGGTAGAATCCTCCTGGGGGAGCAGATGAAGTCCTAAGTGAATCTGCTTTGTTGTCATGAGCAGGGCCACGCCAAGGACCCCAGTGCCTCAGACACATGGCAATGGCATGTGTCTCCATCAAAACCTTCCCCAGGTCAGGTTCAGAGGGATGCTGACACTGCCTTAGAAACTGTCATCTGCAGCTTCTACCTCCCAGATGACTGCAACCTGAGACTTCTCACCTACAGAGTCTTCCTTCCAAGCTAGCTAACCAGCCTCCTTCTCAGTGTGTGCCGTAAGTATTAAATGTGCTGAGTTCCCAGGCTGATGCTCGTGCAACTCCATCAGAGTACATGGCCCACCTGATCTCATCTTCTCCGTGTGGTCAATCTTTAAACCCAGCAGGCAGTGGCATCCTGCCTTTTTGCTTCCATGAATCACTACTACCCATTTGGTTAAAATTTTGTTAAAGGATTAAAAATATAAAAGTATAAAATAACCACTGCATGAAAATACAAAGGAAGATAATGTTTTTATGCAGCTACTTAATGTGCTTGAAACTGCATTACGATAAAAGTCCAAAAGTTAAAAAATATTAAGAAAAATTTATATTAAAATTTATAATAATCTAGGGTTAATTTACTATTGACTACAACTGCTTCATAAAATACATATTCTGTAGCCTAATGCATGATGCCTGTGAATTCTACAGTAACAGACTCATGGCTTGGGTCTCCATGCTCACTCACCATTGTTCACTGAGTCACCATTCAGCTGCTCAGCCTCGTTCATGCTAAGGGCCTTAGTGCAATATTGTTTTGCCTGTGGTGTGTGTGTGTGTGTGTGTGTGTGTAGTGTGCATGTGTGTGCCTGTATCTGTGTGTGTGGTGTACAAATGTGTGTGTGCACATGTGCCTGTGTCTGTGCACATGTGGTATACACGTGTGTGTGTGTAGTGTGCATGTGTGTATGTGTGTAGGCCTGAGAGTACACACATGTGCACATTAGAAGCTTTTTCAGCATCTAATGAAATGATCATATGGTTTTTTCTTTCAGTTTATTTATATGATGGATTACATTGATAGGTTTCCGTATGTTGAACCAGCCCTGCATCTCTGGGATGAAGCCTACTTGATCATAATGGATAATTTTTTGATGATTTCTTGGATTCGGTTTGAGTGTCTTCCTAGATTGCTCTCCATTTCATTTATTGAGGCAGGTCTCACAATTCAACCTTGAACTTGTCAACTTGTGATGTGGGATGCCCCTCTGTATGCTGTGAATACCACTGATTAATAATGAAGCTGTTTTGGGCCTGTGAGAGGGCAAAGTAGAGCTAGGCATGGAAAACTAAACTGAATGCTGGGAGAAAGAAGGCAGAGTTTAGAGAAGCCATGTAGCCCCGCTGGAGACAGATGCCGGAACTTGATTGGGTAAGCCACAGCCTTGTGGCAATACACAGATTAATGAAGATTAATTTAAGATATGTGTTAGCTAGAAATACACTTAAGCTATTGGCCAAACAGTATTGCAAATAATATGGTTTCTATGTGATTATTTCGGGGCTGAGCAGCCAAGAACAAACAAGTGGCATCCTATAACAAACCTGGCTAGTCTAGCTGGCCACCTTATTCTGAGGACTCCCTCCCTCTGCCTCTGGGATGTCAGGTATCATGATTGCTTAGCACATGGATGGGTAATGGGGATCTCAATTTTAGACCTCACACTTGAGCAAAAACTGTTTTATCTACTGAGTCATCTCCCCAGTTCCCCATGTACCTTTTAAACAAATACTTTACACATGTTTTCAGGGTACTTCTCTATGTTCAGCTACATAAATAACTACCATAGTGTTAAGGTATCAAGCCTACAATAGTCAGTACTGTAACATGGTGTACAAATAGAAGCTAAGGCTGCATCACATAGCACAGGCTGTGGTAAGCTACACAATTACAGTTTATGTAAGTGCAGTCTATGATGTTTCATAATGATGGAATCCCAAGCAGTCCTTTTCTCACAATCCTGTCATTAAATAACACACATGTGTCTAAGTTCAGCTTTGTGTGTGGGTCATCCACCTTGCAACACAGCTAAACTAATTTCTTTAATGGATTCTGGATTTTCTACATGGATAATTATGTTATGTGAAAATAAAGACAGTTTTTTCTTCCATTATCATCTGAATGGCTTTTGTTTCTTGTTACTGCCTTGGCTAGAACCTTACTGTGTCTGGTAGATTCTCCAGTACCACACTGAATATATCTTATAAAAAGGAGTAAAGTGATATCTGCTATCATTTAAGAGCTCAGCAGGCTGTCTTACAAAGTCAGGAGGTTTATTAGAAAGGATACTGAAAATATTGGTGATTGGATAGTTGAATTAAAAGTGTGAGAAAGAAAAGAGAATGCAAGCAGAAAGTAAGAGCATAACACCTAATAGTCAAAATTTGAGGCACTATGCAGAGGCGCTGGAGGGTAGAGTCCTATAGAAACAAACATACCTGCTATACATTCCACCTCTTGTGTTAGAGGGAAGCTACAGACAGCGCTATGCTAGAGCACAGATTAAATACATATGTGCTTGATTATTAAGTTCACTATTACTGACACGTGAACAACAGGCAAAGAGTAGGTAACATTTGGATCAGCAGCAGACTACGATATCCATGGAATCTAGGAAAGGGGAAGGGAGAGGAAACAGCAGGACGGGGGATGGGCTGAAGATGGAGGTGCTCCAAGGAGAGAAACGTAAGCTCCATAATCTCCACAAGAGCAGCAATTTCCTGCTATTCCTGATGCTTCTAAATCTAGCATGAGGGGCACCATAGTGCTTAGAAAAGAAATGAGCATGCGGTAAGTGCTCCATTGTTTGAGGATGTCATCTACCCAAAATCCAATAGATTCACAATAGAAGATTAGCTGAAAAATTTTTAGCTGTATTAGACTGCAATTTTCAAAGGTTGTTCTCATTTATACAATAAAATTATCTAGAAAGTGGAACACGAATAAGGACATGCAGACACCCGAGAGCAGAGCTAGTAGTTGGTGGATTGGCAGTTCGAAGCCCAGATTCAATTGGGACCTACAGTCAATGAGGTTGAATGCCACAGTTTTCCTACTGTATTGTATAGATGGGTTGAGATGCTTAGGTAGACAGAAGCATGCATTTGTTATATGTAATTGGAATTAGCCACTGCCCCACTGAAAGGGCCCAAAGAATATTCTTTTCTGAGGTGTTCAGAAAGGCACTGGAATTGTGTCTCTGTTTGAAAAGGGAGTTTTGGAATGCCCTAGAACCCAGGACAGTAGTCTATTATGAGAGAAAAGGTAGACACAGCTATTGCATGGAGCCTCAGTGTATGAAATCAGAACGGTTTGGTCTGTACAGCTCTGTGGCAATGTTTAACTTAACATAGGAATCTACAGAATCAACCAAATATATCATGGTTTCCTAGAATGTGTTGATGTTAAACTGGAAAACTTATACATCTTACAGATACATATTGAACAAGAGTCTCAGTCCATTTTCAGATTCAGAGCCAAATTCCCAGACCAGAATCCCCTGAGGGAAAGCAGATCCTCCTGGAAGAAAGCCCCATGGTATGGTGAGAGGTGTATTCTATGACTCATCTCCAAAGCTTGTTCCCAGGGACCTCTGGTCCATTACCATGTGACTGAGTACCAGAGAAAGCAAACCTCAGCCTTCCCAGGGCAAGCTGAGGACACAGTATGCAAGTTCTCTTTTAGACTGGGCTCTCAGATGAAAGTCCTCTTGTGTGACGGGTGTGGTGTCATACACCTATAATGCCTCATTATATCCCAGCTCCTGGGAGACTGAAGCAAGATGCTGGGTGAGCATGAGGGCAATCCAGTCTACATGGTAAGATCATATCAGAAGAAGGAGGAAGAAGAAGAGAGGAAAAATAAAAAGGAGGAAGAAGAAGAGGAGGAAAAGGAGGAA
>PVIU01031000.1:0-15409 GCA_004026605.1 Ondatra zibethicus | reverse complement strand
ATGCTCATTCAGTCCCAGTCCAGCTGGATTGGTGCGCTCCCATTAGTTCAGGCACACTGTCTCAGTAGGTGGACCAGCCCCTCACGGTCCTAACTTCCTTTCTTATCTTCTCCCACCTTCTGCTCTTCAACTGCACCTTGGGGGCTCAATCCATTGCTCTGATGTGAATGTGGGTCTCTGTCTCTATCTCCATCCATCGAATGAAATTTCTATAATGGTGATCAAGATAATCATCAATGTGACTATGGTACAAGGCTAGTTCTGGCACCCTCTCCTCTGCTGCCTGAATACCTAGCTGGGGACATGCCCGTGGACACCTGGGATCCCCAGGGCCAAGTATCTTTAGGAGTCCTGGTTAGCCTATAACAGTATAAACAACAGACCAGCAAAATATTGCTACTCAAGGAATATTATTGCCAGCACGCGCCTGTTTAAGCTGGCCCACACAGGAGAACTTAGAAAGGGATAGATTTTTTAGTGCCTTTAATCATTTTTAAGATTTCTAGAAAATTTAAATCTACTAGTACTTCCAACTTCTACAATCCAAACAGACTCCTACCCACTCATACACTCTGTGTGTGTGTGTGTGTGTGTGTGTGTGTGTGTATGTGTGTGCGTGTTTTCTCTCTACAAGAAAATAAGACTCTTAACTGCATACTTGGGGATGCTGATAAAGGTGTGAAATAATGTGGGTAGGCAGCAGCTAAGATAACTGAATAATCTGAGTCTCTTAAATTACCCATTTTCCAGCAAACATTGTATGTAATATACATAAAATTATATAATTTATGTGTGCATACGAATATCGTAATATATTCATATATATAATTACTGATGAAAACTATGGTTCTACATGTTAACTTCATAAATTTTTTGAAAATTCTGCTGTTTATCTCTCCTTTAGCTATCTAAAAACAGAGACATATTTTTGCTAATAGTTATCGGTGTTGCCATAAAAATTCAAATGCAAAAAACTCAAATGTAAAATTTAGAAAACCGATGCTAAACAGATAAACTCAGTCTTGAGGCTCCAAAGTTTACTACAAAAAATAATAGCTTTAGATAACAGATTTAGTAACTTGGCCGAAGGATGGTGACTGATCCTTAAATGCTCAACTGTTTGAAACTAGATGAAAACTGAAGCATGCATGTGCATGTGATTATTTGCCTTTCTAGTTAACACTATAACTACCCATAGATATATTAGCTATAGTTTATTTAAGTGAATACATACTGCCAGAGACATGTTTTGACAAGGGGTTCAGGTCCCAAAAAGAACGTGTGGATTTGGTGGCAGCAGGGGGTGGGGTGGTAGATATGATCTGAGAGTGAATCCGGCTGGCTGACAGTAGCCTTTTATTGAGAAAAGATTACACCTTTTATACTGTATAGTTGCACACAGGATTAAACTGGAGACAAGGGGCCTGTGAGCTGGGACGTGGCTTGAGGTCAGGAGTTCAGAAAGCTAGCCTTGACCTTGACAATAGGCACCAGTCCACAGGTTAAGGAATAGGACAGCGTTTTCTCTTCCTAGTAATAAGGAGAATGATTGCTTTCTCAAACAGGAACTTTCCTCAAGCCCCCAAAGGAATGGAGGCCTTTGTTCAAATGCCTGACCTTGAAACAGCTTCTTTTGGGAAACAGGCTTTGTACTACAGTTTCTTAGTCTTACTATATGGGCCTGTTCCCCTTATAACGCTCCCAAAAGGGAAGGTTCTAATATCTTACTCTTTTCCCATTATACGTACCATTCTGATTTCATTGTATTTATTAACTGGACTCTTGACTTTAATGGTCTTAGACTCTTGATTTGAACTATAGGCATTTAATCCTTGGAATCAGGTGTGTCTAGTAAATCTCTAACATTCCTGTTCTTGTAATTAGGAAGTCATGATGGAGTTGGTTAAAATCTTTTCCTGTTCTGTGGGTTGTTCTTTCGTACCATTGAGGATGACTTCTGTCTTGTCAAAGATTTTCTGTTTCTTATGTTCCCATTTATTGTTGATCTTAGTGCCTGTACTCTGGATGTTATATTCAGGAAGTTGTCTCTTGTGCCAATGCATTCATGGCTATTACCCAATCTTCTATCATCTTTAGCATGTCTGTTTTATGTTGAGGTATTCAATCCACTTGGACTTGAGTTTGTACAGGTTGACAAATAGGGATGTGTTTGAGTTCTACATACAAACATGCAGTTTGACCAGCACCATTTGTTTAAGATGTTCTCTTTTTCCAGTGTATAGTTCTGGCTTCTTTACGAAAAATCAGGTATCCATAGGTTTGTGGCTTAACATCTGGGTCATCTTTTATTAAACACACATTGGTACCAGTATTAATTTCTGAGTAATTAAATCATTGTTTGCTTCATTCTGTGTTGAGAGATTCTCTAATGACAAAATGACCTATTAGTGAGTTTTAAATGAGGCTTATGAAAGGTACCTGGAAGTGACATTTGTGCAAGCACAGAAACTAAATGTTTGTCTTTCATCTTTCTCTGATAGAGGATATTTATAATGCCAGTTCTTCTGAGGGACTTTTATATGATGACATAGCAGAAAAGAAACCATGTCATTTTTTAAAAATCCTAAAAAATTTACTTACACAGTAAATTCAATTCAGCGTGTTACCTTAAAAGGTTATCCTTTTATCTATGAGTGTTAATTTCCATGTTTTAGAAAACTTTTTTATCATTTTTTAAAAACTTCTTGCCCTAGTGCTCTTGATCAGAAACTAATTCAGTGCTCTGTTTATTAAACTTTTTATATTTACGAAGTACTCCCTTTTACTGTATAATTTCAGTATTTTAGATCAGGCTGGATTCTCATTGTCATCACAAATAATTATCAAAGATTGATAATGGATTCTATAGTCCAGATAAATTTAATTGTTGGTTTAAAATGACCTTGAAGGGAATTTCTTCACTATATAAAACACACCATTTACAAAAGAAAACAGATTTAAAAAAAAAAAAAACGTTTGCATGCTTTTTAATTTTTTCTGCTCATCAACATTGCATGGAAGCAGAGAACTGATTGTGTTATGGTATTTGGAGATGTTTGATCATTTAGTGCGATATGAACTGTGGGTTGCCATGGAAACTCTAGATTTTTGAGGAGTCTCCTCCCATCCTTGTTTTTTAGTGTGCTCTATTCTTTCATATGTATATATACTTGGGTGATCACATGCCCTTTGCCTTTCTATCTTTATTATATTTTGATAGTGTATGTCCGTTATTGCAGCAATGAAGGCCTGGTTGTCGGGGTTTCTGTCCCACCCGGTCCCCCAGCCGTTTAGTCCCAGAGAAAATCACACTGAGGTCTCCAGAAGATTATAAACTGATTGGCTCATTAGCTCAGGCTTCTTATTTACTCTTATAACTTATATTAACCCATTATTCTTATCTATGTTAGCCTCATGGCTCAGTACCTTTTTCAGCGGGGCAGGTCACATCCTGCTTCTTCAGTGGTCTTAGCAGGGGTGCCGAGAGAGCTTCCTTCTTCCCAGAATTCTCCTATTCTCCTTGCTCTGCCTCTACTTCCTGTCTGGTTGTCCCACCTATGCATCCTGGCTAATGGCCAATCAGCGTTTATTTAAATCATGATGGACAGAATACAGACAATTCTCCCGCACCACATTATGGTTCAATTGACATGGCAGAGCTGCAACACAGGCACAGGAAGAAGTTTACTGGGAGAAATAAACAGAAAATCCATCTAGCAAGAAAGACAAATGAATCTCAGGACCACAGATGGAACTGAATTTCTTCAAGAAAGGTATGTTTGCCATTGAACCTAGAACTGACTGAATGATAGCTCCATGATGATCTAGAAAAACTCCTATTAAAATAAGCTGATTAAAAAATTTACTCATGTCCATCAAATGAATTCCACACTAATGTTTTATTAAGTAATCAGGTAACACAGCATCATCAGTTAACATTTCAACTCATCATTACTGATTAAACATCTTACATCAATGTTTCAAATCTAGAATAAATGGTGCTGGGGGTGGGGGGCATGTGTTAATATTTATTTGTGTTTCACAGATAAGGAATAAACCCCTAGAGATAATCTTATTTGTTCTGGGTGCAGTGCGTGGGACAAGAAGCTCTATAATATATTAGTGATACCAAGAACCTGAAAGATACAAAGAAGTGGAAGATTACAGATAAGTTACCCCACCTACTTAACTAACACTTCCTAAAGCTGATTCTAAAAAAGGATCATTTAAAAACTTAATGTATAACTAGACTTCAGCTCATGTGTAGATAGACAGTAGATGGGAGAATGAAAAGACAGACAGACTGATAGAGAGAAAGAGAGATGATAGATGTCAGTGAGGGTCCTCAGAAGCACACCAATGGAAACAGCATTTTGAAACATTACTGGGAAGAAAATTGCTAGTGTCAGAGAACAAAATATGAGCTCCGAACCAAAGAAAGTTAATAATCAAACAATCCTGTTGTATCTAGATTAAATATCTATTTCACTTGTCTCTATGCTACGAGGGAGACATTTTCTTTTATATGAGCCTTCACGCTAAAGACAAACACACAAAAGCCCTCTCTACAAAGTTCTTGAGTGTAATGAGAAATCAGACCTGTTCTTTCAGTTATAGTTTCCAGACAACTACTAGAAAGCAGAAACAGAAAGAAATAGAAGTAGATGATGCAGTTCATCTTTAGATTGTGAAACAATATAAATTACCCAGCGATTACTTTGGTACCCTGGATACTATCGTTGATGATTCCCCACACGCTGCAGGTACTGTTGAAATGTCAACACCACAGAATATGTACATCACCACTGTACATATTCAGGATTTGATAATCACAAACTAAAGCTAGAAGATCAGGAACATATGATGAAAAGGGATTTATTGGATTCAGAGCTTCTGCGTCTAAAAGTGGAAAATCGAGTAGTTCCATTGAGTTTTGCTCTGGCATTCTCTTGCATCTGTCAAAGGGAAAAGATCTCTGCAGAAGGTGCTTAAGTTGGATGTTAGAGATGCATCTACAAGCAGGAGGCCAGTAGTTAGAGATGCATCTACAAGCAGTAGGCATTTCGCTGTATGATAATTCACTCTTGTATGAGCTCAGGAGTTCCTCAAATGTCATTTCATCCATTTAAAAGACCACTTTTTCAGTTCTCTAAAAACATCTTCCAGACCCCACTTCACGAAGATCCCACCACACCTCAGCTCTGCACTACCAACCACCAAACCGGCTCAGACCAAACTGCAGCGATCAAAATCCCTAGTAGTCAATAAGTAGACATTTTGGGCCAGCCTAGGCTACATAGTGAGCTCCTAACCAGCCTAAAAACAGTGCATAAAGCCATGAAATAGATTTACAGTCCTAATAAAATGCAAGCTGTTCATTAAGGAAACAAACAGTGTTTATATTTGGAATCCTCATTAATAATTATGAAATCTCATTCTGGAAATGCTAATGATTATTTGGCCTTTAATAAAACCCAGGGTATACTACATTAAGTTTGGATAATTTCAGCAACTTCATTCAATCTTATGTGGTGCAAGGTTGAAAAGAACAAAAATACCCCAATATTGTCCCATGCTAAAAGACAGCAATTGTTGTTTAAAAAAAATTATTTAACTAAAGGATCTCAACATATTTTTATAGATGCAAAATGACACCTTAAAAAATCTTGGTTATCTGTGACATATTCAAAACTCTGAATAGAGACTCCCTGGGTTTGCTGTAAAGGCACAGACCTTGACCACAGAGTAGAGGAGCTTGGGTCTCAGGGCCTCTAACCTTGGTTGGTTTCTTTTGTAAATCTAAGAGACTGCTCTGTGTTCTCTGAGAATTTTCCCATGAAACGTTAACACTTTATCTTCAAGACACAAAAATCATATGTTCCTCACAGGAACCAACTGGTATAGCATGTTCTTATATGGCAGGTTATATATGTGTAGCTGATACATGACATGTTAATAAAGACAAAGATAAGTGTCATTATTACTAGAGTAACTATTATAAATGTAATAGGGACCATGTTCAGAAAAAGAAAAAGTAAATGCAACTATAGAAAGAAATCCTAGAGGACTCTCCAACACAATCATCAAAATTAGTCTTAATTAATAAATATATTATGGAGTAAAATACTGTCCTAGATGGGATGTCTATTGATGTAAAGAGACACCATGACCATAGCAACTCTTATAAAGAAAAGCATTTAATTGGGACTGGCTTACAACTCAAAGATTTAGTTCATTATCATCATGGTGGGAAAGCATGGTGGCAGGCAGGCAGACATGGCACTGGAGAAGAAGCTGAGAGTTCTACACCCTTATCCTTAGGCAGCAGAAGTGAATGTCACACTAGGCCATGCTTGAGCATCTGAGACATTAAAGCCCACCTCATAGTGATATACTTCATCCAAAAGGCCACACCTCCTAATAACGGCACTCCCTATGGGCCAAGGATTTAAACACATAAGACGTGGGCATCGTTCCTGTTCAAACAACCACAGATACCAAAACACATAAGGACGATACAGATTTTTTAACATGCAGAATTTTGCTATAGTTTCTTTTCCAAGTAGGAAAATTTAAAGCTCATTAAAATGTAAAATATGTGAGCATAGATTCTGTCTATAACTCTAGTTAACATGTAGAATGTCTTTTATCTGGACTTTCAAGTTTAACTTTTCGGTACTCAAAATTTCAATTGATTCCTTTCAAATTTAGGTCTCAAGTTTTTAAAACCTAAACGTTGGTACCTAAATTTTTCTTTGATTAAAGCCATGTCCTTGAAAACACTATAGAGAAAGCCTGTGATTATCATCAATGGAAGCATTCTCTTGTCTTTGAAACGAGTACTTTATGATTCAATTTAATCCCAAGTTCACAGTGTGATTTATGAAGCATGATTATCACCTAAATTGGGAGTACAATGAAATATTCATTCCAAGAAAATTCATCATTTTTCTAGTGTGTTATATATACGTGGTAATTACTTTTAGATGCCAACTTGATTGGGCCATGGAATGTCCAGATACTTGATAAAACATTCATCTTGGCAGTTCTCTAAGAAAGCTTTTGGGTGAGATTAAATAACATTAAATAAGTGTGTAATTGCTCTTTAAGTGATGCACAATTCCCTCATTGTAGGCCTCATCCAATCAGGGAAAAAAGTACAAGGTAATTTTTTTTCATAATTGTTTAGTGGACTTCCTTGTTTACTAAATTCCAGATTGCACTCAAATTGGTCATTAGTAATCTTGGGTTTCTACGCTGCTGCAAGTCTACTTGGCAGACACTGGGCTTGCCAGCCTCTATCACCACTTGAGACAATCTATCTGTTTGTCTATTTTCTAAGTCCATTGCTACCATTTATTGTTTATCATTTACACATTATTGATCTGAAATCTGTCAACTATTTATTTATCACCCATCATATATACATTTATCCTTCCATGTGTCACAGATGTATTGTCTATCCATACCTCTGTGTACACATCCATTCCCTTAAGTGTCCTTGACAATTGATTTCTATACTCTGAAAATGTAAGAGAAACATGCGAGGTAGCATTAGCAAACTGTTCCTGTTGTTTCTGGAACTGACTGTCAATCAATTAGGTCTAATGACAGTAATGACTGTTACCAATAGTAAAAGAGAGCTGTGATCTGACAACTGAGAGAGACACGTAAGCAACCGTGGAATAATACACTTAACGAATCACAAAACGTGAGGTGTTGATTGACAAATAATGACATCTTAGGGGAGCTTTCACGAACAAATGATTGAAGTTAGACTGACTGGTTATCACTATTGTGCATGGACAAAGTGAAAAAGAAAAGGGTGACATTAGGGACTTGAATTTCTACTTTAAACACTACACAAATGGCACAAAAGATGCACTGTCTATCAACAAAGAGACCCTTCCTCCTGTACTAGGGGACTGGATGAAAGCCACACCCCACACCTCATCCTGAGTGGCTGACCTAGAGGAAAGCACCCTCCAACCTCTTGGGTTGTCTACTAGTAAAGCAAGGACATGGTAGGATCTCACCCTATGTGTGCTGACCTTCAGGCTTAATGCAACCACCAGTCTCTTGGGCTGTCTACTGTTAAAGTGAGGACATGCTGAGGATGATTGGCAGGGGGTTCCTAAAAGCTGGCATGGAAACATGTAGCAATCAATGACTCTAGGGATGTTGAATCCCTGGATTCTAGCATCCCTTTTAGTTTCCTCTGACACATGCCTGTTGTGTGATATTCTGATCATGTTCTGACAAACAAAGCTTGCTCAGAGTCAGAGGGCGGAGCTAGACACTAGCCGACCAAAATTACCATAGAGGTTTTGGAGGATTGAGGACAGATAGGACAGAAAGCGGTGAGGTGGAGCAGAGAGGGATCTTGGCCCTTTAGGCTCCATTTAGGAATGGAGCAGGTAGGAGAGGACTGGTGGTTTCTCTGCTTCTCTGATCCTTCAGGTTCTTACCCCAATATCTGACACCTGAATTTTTATTGATAAAGAATAATTAGATTAACTCTTCCCCCTTTACATTCTACAAGTCCTGTGGGCATTTGGTATATCATTTTAAAAAGATTTCTAAAATGCATATAAAATATGTCATTTGCCCCTCTACACATGACTATGAGTGAGAAAATGTATTATTTACTTCAAAAATATATTACTTAGATTATGTAATTCATATTGGGTTTTAAAATTTATTGAATACAGGACAGGATAAGGTCTAGACAGCTTTGAGAACCCGATCTTATCTCTTCTTCCCTTGTTTTTAAAACTGCATATTGAATTTAAATATTTATTATCACAATCATATCGAAATGGTATTTCTGGATAAGCAAAATATTTTCAAAGTTAGTTCATTACTGGTGGGATTCTTCTGATGCCACCAAAAGAAAGAGCAAAAGTTAAGATTGGAACCAAAATTTTCCCCTAAGATGTAGGGTTCCTGGGTCATATAAAATTCTACTTTTGGGTTTCAGACTCTGCCACTGTATTTCCCTCCAAGAATGTAGGACCTTTTTCCCACACACCTATGGTGATGATTGTAGTCTGCTCTTCTGAAAGTTGCTCTGGTAGGCGAGTCACATTTTGGAATAATTTGCATTTCACTAATAATTACTAACAGTGACACCATTCCACATGTTTTATTCTGTCGCGTGTGGAAAGGTGTCTATTCCTGCCCTCTGCCCATACATTATATTGTACAGTGTCTTTCAAATACTGTGTTTCCTTCTGGATTTTCCAGCTGGAGGGCTATGAAGTGGATCTTAGTTGTCAGCTTGATGAGATTTAGAATCACCCTGGAAACCAACCTCAGCTTGCCCGTTAGATATTGGTTAGATGAGTTGAGGTGGGAAGACCTGCCTGACATGTGGCTAACGCCACTCTATAGGCTGGGGTCCCAGATTGAATTAGAAGGAGAAAGTGAGTTGAACACAGGCAGTGATTTCTCTCCTCTTGTCAACAGATACACTCTCACCAACTGCTTCCAACTCCTGCCTCATGACTCCCCCACCATGCTGAACTCTCCTGCCTCATGACTCCCCAGCCATGCTGAACTCTCCTGACTCATGACTCCCCAGCCATGCTGAACTCTCCTGACTCATGACTCCCCAGCCATGCTGAACTCTCCTGCCTCATGACTCCCCAGCCATGCTGGACTGTAGCCATGTCCAGGGAGACATAGTAAACTTTTCCTTAATATTTGTATTTTTTTTGTCACAACCACAAGAAATCTAACTAATATAATGTTCTATTATTGCAAATCAGATAAAAGCGCATATAAAAATCTAATATTTTTTCACTTTGTAAATGATCTATGTTATTTAATTAACTAGAAATATTTTTATTCATGTATTTTGCAGTATGTTGAATATACTCATCTGCCCTCATTTTTCTGCTTACTTCCCATTAATTCCCTTTCCATAGACAGTGATTACTTCTGCTTTAAAGCTTTTTATGCTCTCTCTATCTGTCTCTCTGTCTCTCTCGTGTGTGTGTGTGTGTGTGTGTGTGTGTGTGTGTGTGTGTGTGTAGTGTATTATCTATACAAAATTTAGGGACTGGAAGTGCTGGTTTGGAGTCCTTGGAGTGAATACCCAGAAGCAGTAGTCTGAGTCATATGACAGAGCTGTTCTTAATTTTCTTGGAACCTCCAAACTGATGGTAACAGTGGTCGGACTAGGTTACATCCCTACATGCAGTGTATAAGTGTTCTCTCTTGTCTGCATCCTCCCCACTATTTTCGTTATTTATTTTTTATAGTGACTGTCAGTTTGACTGGGGTGAGATAGAATCTCAATGTCCTTATAATGCACATCTCTCTGGTGGCCAGTGAGGTTGAACATTTTTATCATCGTCGTTAGTGTATTTGATTTCATCTTTTGAGAACTGTCTGCTCATTTCATTAGTCCAATTATTGGCCAAGGAATTTGGTTTCTTTAGTGTTTTGAATTCTTTGAATATTCTGCATATTAACCCTCAGTCATATGTATAGTTAAACATTTCAACAAACTTATATCTTTGTTAATTCCAAATAAAGAAAACCTCACGGGCAGTCTCAGACTGCCCTTTAGAAAAGGAGTGAACACTAAGCGGGACTTGATTCAAACCTCTGATATTTGATAAATCACTCTCAACCTGAAAATTTTAAAATAACAAACCCGCTTACAAGTTTATTTTATCATTAAGATGGGTCCTTTTAATGCTTATCTTATCAGTGAGTTTTTTGTGTGTATGTGTGTGTGTGTGCAGTGTGTGTGTGTTTGTGTGTGCTTGCACACATATGCTGCATATGTAGGTGGCTATATTGGGGAAAAATTCATTAGTAAATTTTTAAGAGTTATTTATTTAGTAATAGGAAAGTGAACTCCTCATAACTTAATTCCATGGTTTGCCCTCTATATTGCATGAAGACAAACACAATCTTCTCATTATTATCTAAACTATAGATGATAGATTAAGGTTAAGCTTATTATTATCTATTAGTACTTTCTACTATAAAGAACTGTGACTTATTGTAGATAAATGAGTCTAATAACATTGCATCTCATATTTTACCATTAATACTTTGTTATAGTATTATAAATTTTTCATGAAAAAGTTTATATGTGCATGTTTGTGGGGAGGGGAATGTATAGGTATGTGTGCATATGCATGCCTTTTGGTTTTTTGTTACATAATGAAGAAGCAAGATGCAGTGGGTCAAAAAACAATAGATGCTATGTGGTACTAAGCTGTAGCATCACTAGACATGGACGGTAAGATGCATACGAACCTGCTAGTGATATTCCCATCACTCACGCAGTTGATACTCAAAGTCCATCTCAAAAATAAAATGTGAGAACTATTCTCAAAAAGTCTAAAAAATTTCAGAGGTTTTTTTTAAGTTTTATACATTTGAAAAGAGAGAGAACTGACTTAAGAGCCGGCACATGTTTTTGAAGGAGCAGTTAAGTGGATCTTTCATTACAAAGATGATTATACTGTAGGCTTTCCCCATAACTGACTTTGTTCCTACAGGAATCATTTTAATCTTCTCATGGGCTTTTATGCAAACTATCTGAGGATCTAGCAATTAATTCATCTTTGTTACATTTTTCCCTGCAAAAATTTAGCATATTGTAAAAAGAATGAATGAGCAAAGACATTTGTTAGATATTGAAATGTAAATCTACATGCCCTGTAAGGTCACTGGTGCCTTTGAAGGACCCAATAAAGCCAAATAAATACAGTTCTCTCAGTGTTTATGCAGAAGCATAGATTAAATATCATATTTTCTATTTAATCTAAGAGGCATTCTCAATCCAACTTTCTTACTTGCCTTTCAGATAAAGTTTGCTAGTTTCAGTTGTGGAAATATTTATTAGGAAAATTCATGATTCTTGGGTTTGGATTGAGGACAGATAAATTAGTACTATGCAATGAAACCCCACAGAAGCCCAAGTTTATGCTTTGAAATTAGATACAGTTAGGGTCACACATGATGGCTCATGCTTGGCCTCAAATCACAAAACTTCGGAGGTGGAGGTGGGAGGACCATGACTTTAAGGCCAGAGTAGGCTTAAAAGGGAGACCCTGTGTTAGGAATATAAACAAAATACCACCTAAAAACCACAAAAGTAGGTAGATATGTCAGATGTTAAATGTAGAAGTTCACCGGGCACTAGTCTAATCCAACCTCTTTAAAAATGGTTAAAGCACTTCTTAGGAAAGGTGCGCATCATTCATCTCTACTGTCTGGTCAAAACCGCATCTCTTCTGGGATTACACGCTGGCCGTTTTCCTAAAGGTGACAGGTTTTTACCCAAACAGATCATCCCCTTCCTCAGACATGCTTCAGAAAACAAATGAAGACACTGAAGGATGTGAGGTTAATTGAATTAGCTAGGAGTTTTTTGTCAAGAAAATATATAACTAAGTATTCTATGCTTCTGGGACTCTCCACCCTCACACCAGTAACTTGCAATGAAGAGAGGAGGGTTCTACAGTCAGCAAGAGGTGTGGCAGCCAACTGTAGATAGACTAACACAGCCAACTGTGCCCTTGAACCTCAGGAGGCCTACCAGGGAGTATACAGAAAAACATAATCTTAAAAGCGTTTCTGTAAATTACATGTCACAAATGATTATTTCAACCTTTGAAAGTCACTGAATGACAATGTTTGCTGACAGGTGTCCTAACCTGTCACCACCACCCAGCAAATGGACGGTGGAATGAGCTCCTTGTGTCCATTATGTGACTAGATGTATGCTATCTCTGCATGGGATGGGTCCTAAATAAATGAATGAAAAAATAAAGAATAGTTTAGTTTTGCTATTAAATAAATTTGGTTTTGTTTCTTAAATCAACTACAAACAAGTTTCAGACATAGGTAATTTCTATAGGTTATTTTATGACTATGATTTAAATGCTGTATGTTTATCAGAAAAAATTATTTGATCATAAAAAGACATAACTTCCTGTGGTTAATTGACCAAAACATTCTGCCTTGCTGCTTCCATGGTTATCTGCTCATATTTAAGAACAGCATAAGGGAATATGTATGGTTATGGTGTGTGTTTGGTTTCAACATTTGTTTTGCAAAATAATAGCCAATTTTAAAAATCAGGGTATTTCATATAAATTTTAAAATACTCTCTTCTTGAATACTTGGCAATTTTTATACTATATGACCCAAAAAATGGTCATCACAGAAGAACTTAGGAGAGTTATTTTTTTCAATCTGAATTTTCCAAAACCCATCACTCTTACCATATAAAACTTCAATCATTGGTCACACACCTCGTTCTTTTAGGAATACACTTGATGACTCTCTATAGTTACATCTTTAAGATTCACAGTGAAAGAAAATTTGCATAGTGCACACATAAAGTTTGTAGATTCAAAATTTAGCCTGTCTCCAGTTCAGCCATTGCTCCTGTCTGTTGGGAAGTGTTGGCAGGGATATGATAATTTGAAGGAGTTGATGGTGTCCCTCCGCTGAGTTTCCAGACATTCTGTTGTTGAGGTCTTTGTACATTACACCATTTGTGGTTTTAATCTTTTCCATTTAAACAAGAACTGGCAATGCCTGTAGGCTCCTACCTTTCAGTTTACCAAATAGGTTTTTTTAACAAAAAAAAAAATAGTAATTTCTTAGAAGCAGTCAGAATGTCAACAAAACAGCTACAAGTTATTTTCAATTACGGAATGGTATTCAGTTAACAGAACAACAATTATTTTCATATAAGCTGTTTCAGAGACAACTGAAGAATAAAAAAATAAAACAAAAACTAAACAAAAATACCAAAAAACCAAAAACTGCTATACCTTTATATAACTAATTTGTGCTGTGCACCAACAAGTACCTGCTTTAAATATTCATGCCAATTTACAACCTCCAGACTGTACCAGGCAAGGCTGTGGCTATTGAAAATACCACCATGACAGGGCTAACTAAAGACACATTCAGTAGTGTGTTAACTATACAAAAAAAGACACTGTACAGTTTAAAAACAAATCTTACACAGCCTTCCATTTCAATTTTTTTCTTTAAAAAGAGTGAGTTGTGTACAGGGGGGTTAAATGCTTTATAGACAAGAAAAAAATCCATGCTAGAACCAACTTATTCATCATCATCATCATCTTCCTCATCTTCATCTTCCTCTTCTTCATCCTCCTCCTCCTTCTTTATCTTGCTCTTTATAGCCTTGACCACCCTCTTTTTTGCTGCATCGGGTTTTCCTTTAGCTCTGTAAGCAGCAATATCCTTTTCCTATTTCTCCTTCAGCTTGGCAGCCTTCTTGTCATAGGGTTGCTTGTCATCTGTAACAGTGTTGTTTACCAGAGTTAATCCCGAGGTCAGAGGCAGAGGTCATGAGGACTTGAAGAGTCTATTCTTAGCACCAACATAGTAGCTGCTGTAAAGATGCTGCATGTCCATTCATATTTCTCAAGTAGAATTTTTTTCTGTCTGTAATCACATATTCACTCAATTAGACACACAAGACAGTTTGGAAAATATCTTACGTGTACTGTCTTACGCTCTCACCCTTTGGACATTTTATTCTACTATTGCATTGGGGGATTGCAGGTGGACTTCCTGTTTTTAGGTTATTTGGATGGAAACAGTAAAAAGAATCCTCCATTATGATCCCAAGTCTTTCCAAATGCTTCCCAACACAATGAGACTTTCAGAAGAAATCCATCCCTTTTCTTTATATCTATCCTCATGACCCACAGTCTACAACAAGACCAAGCTGGTGTGTCATGCCTAGTCATTCTTTGCCATGGCATTCCTGTAAGCAAAAAAATGATTCAAAGAGTCCTTGACTGGAGTCTCCTTCCACTAAAGGAAGACATGCACAGATTTTCCTGTCCATAGTCCCAACCCACTAGCCATATATTTCTTGCTATGTGGCTTTTCAGAATCTCTATGTGGATTCCTCTTTTTTCTGATCCCATGATGCTGGGAGAATAATCAGTGTCCCCTGAATCTCTATGGAAATTCTTTCTGTCATTGCAGTGGGGAAGCCTGAATCTTTTTGTTGTTGTTGTTGTCAAAAGGTACAGTAGCAATTAATTTTAATTTGCTGCTATGGACTATCACTTCACACATTTATATTTCAAAACACTGTAGATGATAAGATAAAACACATGCCCATATTTTTTGTCCAGAGAAATTAAGGAAAGTTTAAGAGTTAAATTTTGTTTTTGTGAACCAAGTATTTTTCAAAACATAAAAATGGCACATCAATATAAAGGTTCTACAAATTAAGTACAAATTTGTGAATTGGGGAGCTTGATTATTGTAGATAGAGAGTACCTTGGGTTATCAGGTAAAACCTTTGGGATATGTTACCTTAACTGATTATTAGCTTCCATCATCTCCAGAATAAAGGATATCACAAGACAGATCTTAAAACCTA
>PVIU01030998.1:0-15404 GCA_004026605.1 Ondatra zibethicus | reverse complement strand
TCTTGTTGACCGTGTCCTTTGCTTTACAAAAGCTTTTCAGTTTCAGGAGGTCCCATTTATTAATTGTTTCTCTCAGTGTCTGTGCTGCTGGGGTTCTACTTAGGAAGTGGTTCCCTGTACCAATGTGTTCAAATGTACTTCCCACTTTCTCTTCTATAAGGTTCAGTGTGGCTGGCTTTTTGTTGAGGTCTTTGATCCATTTGGACTTGAGTTTTGTGCATGGTGATAGATATGGGTCTATTTTCATTTTTCTACATGTTGATATCCAGTTATGCCAGCTCCACTTGTTAAATATGCTTTCTTTTTTTCCATTTGATATTTTTTGCTTCTTTATCAAAGATCGGGTGTTCGAAGAAGTGTGGATTGATATCCAGTTCTTCTATTCGGTTCCACTGGTCCTCCTGTCTGTTCTTATGCCAGTACCAGGCTGTTTTCAGTACTGTAGCTCTATAGCAGAGTTTGAAGTCAGGGATAGTGATGTCTCCAGAAGTTCTTTTATTGCACAGGATTGTTTTGGCAGAATTTTGCTGGGCATTGTGTTGATCTGTAGATTGCTTTCAGTAAGACTGCCATTTTTAATATTTTAATTCTGCCTACCCAAGAGCATGGGAGGTCTTTCCACCTTCTGGTGTCTTCAATTTCTTTCTTCAAAGATTTAAAGTTCTTGTCATACATGTCTTCCACTTGTTTGGTTAGAGTTACTCCGAGATATTTTTTGCTATTTATCACTTTACTTTTTAATCAGAAGAGAACTCTCTACACTCCCAGAATACAGGCGCCTTTATTCTTAACATGGCTACACACAGACTCATCTTCAGCATTTTAAATCACTCCTGGAACCAGACAATGGTGGTGCGTGCCTTAAGTCCTAACACTTGGGAGGCAGAGGCAGGTGGATCTTTGTGAGTTTGAAGCCATCCTGGTGTATGGAGCGAGTTCCTGGACAGCCAGGCCTACAAAGAGAAACCCTGTCTTGACTCCCATCCACCCTCCCAAAAGAAAAAAGTATGCATGTGAAAACTAGAGAGGAGCTATTAAGAAAGATAAATCATGAGCAAGGCTTTGAGTGAAGCAAGTAGTGGAGGTAATAGGGGCAGAAGGAGGCAGTGGGGATGGAGACCCTGGGAGAAGGAAGGTAGAATGGACCAAAAATTTAAGTATTTATAAGACTGCCTCAAGGAGACCTGTTACTTTGTATGCTATTTTTTTTTTTTTGGTTTGGTTTTTCGAGACAGGGTTTCTCAAACTCACAGAGATCTGCCTGCCTCTGCCTCCCGAGTGCTGGGATTAAAGTCATGCGCCACCACTGCCCGGCTGTATGCTAATTTTCAAAAATGCTTGAGTCCCACCACAAGAAATCTGATTTCATTTTGTTTGTGGAGATGCTTGTAAAACTCTCTAGAGATCATGGCGGCAGCCCAGGATGAAAATTGACAGAGTAGGTGTTCTCATGACCAGCTTCCTTCTATACCCTGACTTACCAGTGGAAATGGCATGCAGACCTCTTTTGGGTTTTATATACTAGTAGCTCCTTAACACTCAACGTGTTAAAAATGGGTGAAATCGCTGGGTATGGTGTCTTTGATCCTGGGTACCCAGGAGGATCTCTGAGTTCAAGACTCACCAGGTCTACAAGTGGCATTTCAGGACAGTCAAGACTGTCTGATAAAGATTACATAATAGACCTTATCTCAAAAAAAAAAAAAAAAAAACAACCCAGCAAAAATAGGTGAAACTAACCATTTATTTACTTAGTAAATGGAAAATTTTGTCATTTCAACATGTAACCAAACTTGTTTTATCTCTTAAATCTTGTGTTTTTACACTGAGCACATCTCAGTACAGATGGCACATTCTAGGTGCTGAATAGAGATCCAGATTTGTTTTAGAAGCAGCCATATAGGATGTTCCCACAGGGATTTGGTTCAACAGTGCTGTTTAGAAAAGTCTTTTTTCCTTTTTGTTTGGTTTTTTTAGATTTATTTAAATGCAGGAAGAGCTTTATCTGCGTGTGTGTGTATATATATACACATGCATATACACATATATATTTGCACCATGTGCCTGCTGCCCACGGAGGTCAGAAGGTGTCAGATCCCCTTCTGGAGTTATAAATGGTTGTGAGCTGCCATGTGGGTGCTGAGAACGGAACCTGGATCTTCTGTAAGCAGTAGGTGCTCTTAACTGCTGAGCCAATCCAGAGAGTTATTTCACAAATTCCAAATTGAGAGCTTTACATGGAGAACTATTGTGATTGCAGAAGATGACAGCCTTTTTTTTTTTTTTTTCCTTTCTTTCCAAGACAGGGTTTCTCTGTAGCTTTGGTTCCTGTCCTGGAACTAGCTCTTGTAGACCAGACTGGCCTCGAACTCAGAGATCTGCCTGTTCTGCCTCCTGAGCGCTGGGATTAAAGACGTGCAGCACCACCACTGGTGACAGGCTTTTTCTTATTCATACTCATCCCCCAAGTTATTAATAATCCACCCACACAGCCATCCACACAAAACATGCAAATGGGGCGGGAAGTGAAATAGGAAAGGAGAAACTGCCCCTTGTAAATGTGGCCTGTGTCCCATGTTCACATATTAGTCTCAGTCAGACACCAGCAGCAAAGCTGAGGAGGAATCATTGCTTCACAAAATCGAGGTGCTGGATCCCTTCCTCATTTTCCCATTGGTTCTTGGTTGTCTATATACTTATTTGTTTTTGAGACAGGTTTTCTTTTTTTTTTTTTTTTGGTTTTTCGAGACAGGGTTTCTCTGTGGTTTTGGAGCCTGTCCTGGAACTAGCTCTGTAGACCAGGCTGGTCTCAGAGATCCGCCTGCCTGGGATTAAAGGCGTGTGCCACCACTGCCGGCGAGACAGGGTTTTTATGTAGCCAGGCTGGCCTAGAATTTGATATGTAGCTAAAGATGACCTTGAATTTTTGATCGTCATACGTAGGCTTTATGTGGTGTGAGAGGCTGAGCCTGTGCTGTGCCAGCTCCGACCAGCTGAGCTACGCCCTGCTATGTCCATACTTAAACAACTGTTGTGACCAGGACTTGTTCTCGGATCAGCATCTCACTGCTGTTTCTGGTTGACCCACCACTCCTGGTTATACTCCATCAGTATGGTCACGTGATCAGAGCTTGCTTGAGGTTGCAGTGGGTGTTACTACTCTCGTTGAGACAACTCAGTTTCCTGGCAGAGAACTAGATTAGTTCTCCACTGCAGTCTGTTTCACAGCATAGGGAAGGCTGATTTTTCACCCACATGTTTAGTTTAAGGAATCTTATTTTTGGAGGCTTTTGGGAAGCTTCAGCAATCTTTTGTTGCATTTTATTCTTTTGCAATAGTGGGGATCCAGTCCAGGGCTTCACCACTGCTAGACAAACACTCTATCACTGAAGTACATCCCTGGCCTAAGGAAGGTTTCTTTGGATCCCAGATACAGTGGAAACTTTGGGCATTGTGCACAAGGGTCATTTTGCTCATAGTGTTGTATAGATATCTGGGGTTTGTGGTCTGGGAGTGTTCATAGTAAGTATCCACCTCTACCTTCAACACTGAGTCTAAATTATAAACATTCAAATAAATACCCTGAAGAAGAGAACCCAACATGCTCTTGCTTCTGGGGGTCTTTCATGGGGATAGTCCTTTTGCTGTTGGTTTTCCTTATTTTGCCTATCATTGTCATCATTTAAGTCATCAGACACCTTTGCAAGGCATTGGCTTCTTGAAGGGCTTCAGAATGAATAGGGAATGTTAGACACGTACCTGCTGCTGATTTGTTGTGATCTCCCACTTTGTGATGCTGGAGATTGAACCCAGGCCTTGTGCTTTCTGTATGGGCTGTACCACTGAGCCACCCTCCAGCCCCATCTTCATTTTTTTCATGCTTTGTTCTTTCTCTAGAACAGACTGCAGGTCACAGCAGGTGCTTGAATTATTTTTACCTCCTGACCACCAACCACAAAGCTCTTCATCCTTAGGCCTATTTTTTCCACTCGATACCTGGACTCAATTCTCAATGATTTCTTTTTCTTTTTTTCTCTTTCAAGCCTAACTATGGGACAGCTTTACGAGAAGGAAAAAGATGAAGATGGATTCTTGTATGTGGCCTACAGCGGAGAAAACACTTTTGGCTTCTGAGGGCCAGTGCTGGGCTAGGTGCACCGTTCCTGCTTGTGTATCTTGTAAATAACTGGCTGTTTTCAGTTACTCTACCAGAGCCTCTTCACATAGACCTACTAGTGCATTTGTAACTGGATTTATTCCTTAATATATTAGAAAGTTTTGTTTCTTTAGATTAGTAAATTATCATACAGAGTTTTATTTTCAGTTTTCTTTTTGTGCATTGACCTCATGGCTATATGCTTCAAGGAACCTGTCCTCTGGGAATCATATTTAATGAAGGTATTTCCATAATGAAGGGAGGTAGGTGTGGCATTAAAGTGAAAAGGAGGTGTGATGCATTGTTCTGGATTATGTTCCAAGTGTTAGGTGGCTAAGTATTAAAAGCCCCCAAATGAAATCCTTAGCAATCAGAATACACTTGCTTCACTAGATTTTGCCAACTGCAAATCATGTTGGATTAAGCTAATCTGTTCTTCTTTCTGAGACTATTAAGGTAAATAATTAACAATAAAACATCCTCTTATAAAGGCATTACAGTGTGACCATGTCCTTATTCACCTTCTTTTGGATGAGTCAGAGAAATGGTTCCTATTTGTCAGGCTTGGAGAAGGGCTTATAGGCCATGGCAGCCTAACCTAGGAGGGAAGTGGTGGCTGGTATCATAAAAGGGATTTTTTTTTCCAGTGGATAATAGTCATAAGGTTCAGATACCAGGGCTATGTAAAAAAGGTATATATTGCAAAGTCTTACTTATACCACTGTTTTCAGATCTCTGCTGCTTATGGAGAATTGACTTGTATGGGCTTTTTTCCCAGTATTTATTTTAGTAGCATAATTAAGTATGAATATATGCATATACATTTTTAAAAAAGATTTGTTGTGTTTTGCCTGCATGTATGTCTGTGTGAGGGTGTGTCATATCCACTGGAACTGAAGTTACAGACATTTGTGAGCTGCCATGTGGGTGCTGGGAATTGAACCTGGGTCCTCTTGAAAAGCAGCCAGTGAATTCTCTTAACCACCATGTATATACATTTTTTGTTTACATAAAATAAAACATATATTTATACATTGTATTTTTTTTGTTTTGTTTGAGACAGGGTTTGACTTTATAGTTATCAACCTGACATGTATACAACTTTTCTATGTACTTGTGCTCTTTTGTTTAAGATGGGTCTCTCAGACCTCCTGCCTCTGTCTCCTGAGTGCTGGGATCAAAGGCATGTACCACCAAGCCTAGCTTGTACCTGTGTTCTTTAAGGTACTTCTCTCTAGGCTCTTAAATTAAGATTAGATTTCTCCTGACTGAGTTTCATAGTTTTCTCACAAATTAGCACAGGTGTGTATGCTTGTCAGAACACAAATGCATCTTTGAGAACATGGCTTCATATCTAAATCTTCCGCAAATTGACTATGTTGGTGGCTGTAACCTTATATTAATCATCAAAATAAGGACACCAGCCAGGAGTAATGGTGCTCACCTTTAGTTCCAGCACTTGGGAGGTAGAGGCAGATGAATTTCAGAGTCCAAAGCCAGCCTGATGTACATAGTTCCAGGATAGCCAGAGCTACATAGTGAGACTATGTTTTGAAAACAAAAACAAACAAAAAAGGAAATAAAGTATCACTCAATGATGTAAGGACATGTAGTTAAAATGTTAATCATAAACTTTAAAATTATATTTTATTTGATGTATGCCAGTGTACCATGTGTGTGCCTGATACCTGTGGTGGCCAGAGGGTATCAAATGTGGAGTAAGAACTGGAGTCATGACTGGTGGTGAGCTGCCGGGTGGGTACTGGGAACTAAGTGAAGGTCCTTTGGAGGCAGTGCTTGCAGTTGCTGAGCTGGCTCTCCAGCTTCTCCTTTTTGTTGTGTGTTGTCTCAGTTTGCAGCCCTGGCTGGTCCTCTGAGTGTTGGGACTAAAGGCATGTACCACCACATCTATCAAAATTTTTTGTTTTCCCTTAATCAGAATATATAAGCAGGCTGACACAGCTCTCTAGTAATGAGTTCTCAATTGGAATTGTGAAAAACATTTTTGTCACAACTAACTTGTTGGTTTTCTTTAGTGCCCTGAAACTCCAGCTCCCAAGCAACTACCCAGGGTGACTCAGAGAAGACTTCTTAGGAGCAAGGATTGGAAGATTTCTGTAATAACTTCACACAAAAATCTGAGGGTCATTCTCTTTATTCTGCAGCTCTTATTCTCTTGTCTAATTGACTCTGATTCTCTTTAGTTCCAATTCTCTCTATCCTAAATCATTTCCAATTATCTGTTTCAATTCTTCATTCCACTTCTTCCTTGCTTCTTTGTTCACCTAGCTTAAATACTTTTTTTTTAACAGGAGACTTGAGGCAATAAGAAAAAAGCTACAAGAATTACATCTCATTGGTCAAAGCAAATTCCTTGGGTAAACAATAAGGACAGTGGCATTTACCCTGGTAAATCAAGGTTTCAATGTTTCTGGAGTAAGACTGTGACCAGTGGCTGGGGGCATGACTTTTTAGGTTGTTTTGTGTTAATAACCTTGATTAGACATCTGCAACTCTGACCTTGTGTAAAGTTTCTAACTGTAAAAACTGACCTTGTATAAAGTCTTTAACTTTTATGATCCTTTTACAGAAGCATTCAGTCTAGTTTGAACTTGCTCTAACGTAAAAAATGAGCTAATTATGTGTGGCTTGTCTTAGACAGGGAGAAATTGTTTTCTTGTGTTAGTCTGAGTAAAAGGAACAAAGCAGGCTTTTAAGTGTTTTATAGCCCTCGTAGGACAACAACGAAGCATATCCTAGTATATTTTCTATACATCAAAATTATACATCTTCCTGACTACCCACAGATATATGTGCCCATAACATTGAGATGCAATCATGAGATAACACATATACATCACATGAGGTTACACACTACATTGCAGGTACTGGGGAGACAACATGGCTACTTTTGCACATGTGAAATTACAGACAGGAAGCAGGTGGCGCATGCCTTTAATCCCAGCGCTTGGGAGGCAGAGGCAGGCGGATCTCTGTGAGTTCGAGTTCAGCCTGGTCTACAACAGTGAGTTCCAGGACAGTTTCCAAAGCTGCAGCGAAACCCTATCTCAAAAAAACCAAAAAACAGAAATTACAAATAGAACAACAGTTTCCGGACTCAGTGGGCCTGCAAGCCTTGCCCGAACAGGATTCTTCTCCATCAGAGAATCGCTCCTCTGGTGGGTTGACATCTGAACACTAGTGGTCACCTGCTGCAACTCCCACAGCCTCCGACTTCTTTTCCTAGCCAAATAAAATGTGCGTTTGTCTTTGCTGGTAGTTTCAAACTAGAAGCAAGTAAAAACTGGCCTTCGATGAGCTGTGGACAGGAAGATAACAAGCCTGTTGTTACAGAGGAGTCTTGTTTGTGGTCAAGTGCACTACCTGAGACTGGCCCAAGTAATAGAAAGACATGGTTTGAGCTAGTTTAGGATGGTTCACTGGGTGTGGGCATTACATGATAACATTAAAGGTTCATTTCTTGGCTTTGTTTTCCTGTGTGTTGATTTCATTCTCAGGCAGATTCTTTGTATGTGATGGCAAGGGTGCTTCCATCAGCTCAGCGTCTCTAGTGAGGCAAGAACACTTGTTTTTGAGACAATTTTTCTGTGCAGTCCTGGCTGTCCTGGAACTTTCTCTGTAAACCAAACTGAACTCTGATCTGCCTGGGATTAAAGGTGTGTGCCCCTACTGCCCTGCAAACACTTCTAGTATAAACAAAAGTCCTGTGGACTGGGTGTGGGGCGCACATGTTAATCCTGGAGGCAGAGACAGGCAGAGCTACACAGAGGAACCTAATGGGCCAAAAATGGTCTTTGGAGGAGCTAAGAAGGCACAGCTTGTCAACCCAGATTCTTGGGAGGCTGAGGCAGAAGAAGCACTGAGGCCAAGTTGGAGCAACAGACCATTTCTCAAAATGGAAGTCTCTTGAAGGACTCTGACCTTAGGCCACAAACAGCTCTGCCAGGGACAGGTAGACAGGAATGGTGAGTCTCTGTCCTGTTTGGAACAGAACAGGACAAACAGAAGAGGTAGCTTTCCACAGGCATTTTGATCTATTTCTGTCTGTAACCACAAACCCACAAATGCACCTAAGAAGAATAGTAAGAAAAGTCTCAAGGCAAGTCACTGAAGGTGACGGTCAGTTTTTAAAGGAAACCTTATATATCCCAGGTTGGTCTCCAACTTTCTAACTAGCCAAGGATGACCTTGAATTCTGGTCTTTTTGTCCCTCCTGAGTGCTGGGATTATGAGTACGCACCCTGGTTTTGTGACTTGCTGGGGATGGAGCCCGGGGCTTGCACATTAGGTAAGCCCTCTTCCAGTTCAACTACATCTCTAGCCATGGCTATTGCTAACAGCCACCCTGTGCACTAGTGAACTTGGCTTAACCATGCGGACAGTACAGGATTATAATGTGCTTGGACACTGGGGCACAATATGAATAGAGGATCATCTCATCCTATCTGAGCTTACAAGCAAGGTTATCAGTGCTATGATAAAGGCTCAGCTGTTAAGAGAGTGTACTACTTTTGCAGAGGACCCAAGTTTGGTTCCTAGCACGCATGGCATGGCTCACAACTGTCTAACTCCTGCTTCTCATACCTCTGAACTCTCCAGCCACCTGCACTTATATGCATACACATGTACACATAACTAAAAGTAAAAATGAATCTTTAAAAAAAGTTGAAACAGCAGAGAGAATATCAGCTTCAAAACCCACCATTTGATTTGGAGGGGTATCTCAGTGGTTAGGAGCAAATACTGCTCTTGGCAGAGGACCCAGGTTTGGCTCCAAGTACCCACATAGGGCAGCTCACAACTGCTTGTAGCTAGCCCCAGGGGAGCCGGTGCCCTCTTCTGGTCACCAAAGGCACTTGTACTCATATGTGGACACACCCTCCCCCCAGTACACATAAAAAATAAAAACAAAATCTTTAGGGGGAGGAGAGATGGCTCAGCAGTTAAGAGGACATGGGCTTGGTTCCCAGTACCTATATGGTGGCTCACAATTATCTAACTCCTGTTCCAGAGGCTCCAACTCTCCTGTCCACTGCACAGAGACACATAGTGTGCAGACATAGGCAAAACACCCATACACACAAAATAATTAAAATATCTGGGCCCTGTCTAATGACTAGGGCCTATAATAATTCTAGCTACTTAGGAGGCTAGGACAAGAAAAAAAAAAAAGTCTTCAGATCCAGTGCAGAGCTTGCCTCAGCAGCCCATACAAAAAAGCTAGAAAAACACACCTCACCACGCCAATGTAAAAAAGTGGGAAACATTCAATTTATCCAGTATATAAAAATAAATGTTACTAAAGGGTAAACCTTAATTGTTCAGACCGCAAATGCTTTTTTATATCTTTTGTTTTGTTTTTCAAGACAGGGTTTCTCTGTGTAACAGTCCTGGCTGTCCTGGAACTCACTTTGTAGACCAGGCTGGCCTTGAACACACTGAGATCCTCCTGCCTCTGCTCCCAAGTGCTGGCATTAAAGGCATGTGCCACCACCACCTAGCTACTTTTTCATGTCTTTTATTTTTAACTTTTTGTTTTTTTGAGACAGGGTTTATCTGTGTAGCCCTGGCTGTCCTGGAACTCACTCTGTAGTCCAGGCTGGCCTTGAACTCACTGAGATCCACCTGCCTCTGCCTCCTGAATGCTGGGATTAAAACTGCCCAGCCTACGTTTTAATATCTTAAATATCAAAAGACGCTATGAAAATTGGAACAAAGTGGAGCAGAAGCTCAGTTCTGAGTGGTGCTGGCAGCAAACCCAGGACCTCACATTTGCTCCCTAGGCACTCTATGATAGAGCCAGCCAACAGTTACAAATTTTGATGTTTTTATGCATCAGTTATAGCCAAATAGAGGACAAAAGAGGAGAAATTTTTATTGCTAACAGGAGCAAAATCTAGAAACATTTAGGAATAAGTTTAACATAGACTCCCAAGACCATCAGGGAGAAAGAGAGAATAGTAATATTGAAGGAAGTGAGAGCAGACCTAAAGGATACAGCAGTGCACATCTGAGTATGTAAAGATGCATGCCACCTCCAGACCATAAGTAAAGATAATAGTTAACTTGTAGAAAAAGTAATAGACTAAAAACAAGCCATGTAAAGATGGAATACACGCAGAGAGTCTGGATTATGTATATTATTGTGTTTTCTTTGAATTTTCGACTGTGAAGGAGCTAAGTACAGAGAGACATTTCATTGTATGGGCTGCTAAGCTAAACCAGCATATATATTTTAAAGGCAGCTTGATTTCAGAATTTGGGTCTAAGAATATGTTACTTTGGAAAAGAGGTTCTGTTTCCACAGAAGATGAGAACCTATGGATTTCTTCCAGATTAATGTGGTTGATGGATCAGGATTCCCCCGCAAAAAGGTCACCATGAACAACCCCAAAATTTACTTCACCCAACAAAAAGCAGGAAGTAGTCTGGAGAGAACTTGCCCAAATTCACTAAATGATTGTTTACAAATGTATATTTATATTTAGAGGGGGATATGCTATAGAGATGAATACTTTGCATTGATATGGATCTTGGTTTATGGATACAAATTTAAGGTCAATTTTGTTTTATGTGTATTTCTGCTCTTGATTAAGGTATTGTGTTTATGCATCTCATTTAAAAATGTAATGTATAATTAAGAAATATAGGTTAATAGATAGTCATCTATAATAATAGCCAAGCTTGAAGTCATGTTAGGTTTTATTTCTTTTTTTTTTTGTATTGAGTAAATCACTGTTTTGTCCATTAGCTCTAGCTTCTTGTTGGCTCTTACATCTTAATTTAACCCATTTCTAGTAATCTGTATATTGCGATGAGGCTGTGGCTTACCAGGTAAAATTCCAGCATGTGTCTCTAGCGGGGCTACATGGCTTCTCTCTGACTCCGCCTTCTTCCTCCCAGCATTCAGTTTAGTTTTCCCCACCTAACTCTGTTCTGCTCTGCCAAAAGTTCAAAGCAGTTCTTTATTAGTCAATGGTAATCACAACATACAGAGGGGAATTCCACATCATTGGAGTTCCAGGCATGTGCAGCCATGCTTGACTTTTTATTTGCATGCTGGGGACTTGAACTCAAGTGCTCACATTTGCAAGGCAGTGCTTTTCTCTACCAAGAAGCTATATTTAGGACATTCTTATAACCTCCACAGAAAACCTTTCTACTCCCAGCCTTTGCAGCCACTAATCATTTATACTTATTCTGATTATTTCATATAAAGAGAATCATATATGATACGACTTAATATTTTTGAGGTTCATTGATGTTGTAACACAGTTTGAAAATTTTCTTTGTGTGTGAACATTTTGTCTGTATACATGTCTGTGCACCACATGCTTGCCTGGTATATTGGGAGGCCAGAAGAGGGTGTCAGCATCCTTGGAACTGGAGCTATGGATGGTTATGAACTGCTATTTGGGTAATCAAACTTCGATCCTCTGGAAGAGCAGCCAGTGTCTTAACTGCTGAGTCATCTCTCCAGCCCCAAAACACATTTTATTCAGTAATATTCCATTTTGTGGGTATATCACATTGTGTTCAGCAGTTGATAGACATTTGAGTTTTCACTTTTAGCTATTATGAATAATGCTATTTTGCACCTTCATGTTTCTATGTAGAAAATTATTTTTGATTGATGTAAGGTATATATAGTAGTACTTTCTTGTTGGGGCGGCCAGCCTGCAAATAATAACACAGAGACTTATTATTAATTATGAAAGCTTGGCCTTAGCTTAGGCTTTTTCTCAACTAACTCTTATAGCTTAAAATAACCATATTTTTAATCTATGTTCTGCCACGTGACTCAGTTACCTCTCCTCAGTATGGCATGTCCAATTTGCTCTGAGTCTTCTGGCAAAATGACGCCTTTCTTCCCAGAGTTCTCTCTCCACCTGGAAGTCCAACCTATTCTCTGCCTAGCTACTGGCCACTCAGCTTCCTGTTACACCAATCACAGCAACACATTTTTGTAGAGTATACAAATATCCCACAAAAGGTATATACCTAGGAGTGGAATTGCTGGGCCATGTGATAGTTCTGTAAAATATATTGAGGAACTGCCAAAATTTTTTCCAAAGTACTCACATATTTTAACTATCTTAGTCACTACCATCTGAGTGTGTGTGAGGATGGCTCCCAATAAGTGATGGATTTAACATCTTCCCATGGCTCTCATATATTCTTCCTTTGGAGAGGAACTTTTGTTCAAATCATTTGCCGCCTTTCAGAGCCTGGATTTTGTCCATTTTGAGATGCTATCTCACCATTTTGCTCAGGTTAATCTTGAACCTCTGCCCAAGTGATCCTTTGGCTTCAGGTTTCCGAGCACATGGGGCTACAGTAGTGCACCCTGCAAATGGCCGGCAGTCTTTTGGAGTTGTGATTTTCCATATATTCCAGATAAAAGACCCCATCAGCTTTATGATTGATAAATGTTTTCTCTCACTTTCTTGATGTTCTTTTAAACAAAACGTTTTGTCTTGACAAAGCTCACATTTATTTAGTTGGTAGGATTATTATACCTTAATCTAAGTGTTGTAAGGCAGCTTTGACTAACCTGAAGTTGCAAGGATTTACTTGTCTATTTGATTCTGAGAGTTTTCTTTCATTCACCCATCATGACTTAATTTTTGTATATAGTGAGCAGTAGTAGTCTAACTTCATTCTTTATATGTGAATATTTAGTTACTACGGAGACATACATTAAAAACTATTCCTTCTCCCATTCAATTGTTGTGGCATCTTTTTCAAAACATCATTTGGGAAAGAGAGCAAGGAAGGGAATTAATATAATTATACCATAATCTCAACAAATAAAAAATATATTTAAAAAATGGTTGAACATCAATGTGAGGCTTGTTTCTATAGTGCTCTTAGGCTTTGAGAATCTACTATCTGTCTCTACTCTAATACCATGCTATCTTGATTCTAAATTGTAGCTTTTTAAAATGAAGATAGGAGTCATATAACTGTAATAATTTTTCAAGACTGTATTAATTCTTCTGGGTCAGTTGCCTTTTCCATACAAATTTTAAGAACACTTTGTCAATTTCAAGAAGAAAAGCAGCTAGGGTTTTGACTGTAATTAGCTAAGTCTGTAGATAGTTTGGCAAATCGCGAATCCTGTTGGTTTAGCAATGCCAACTATTCCAGTCCATGAACATGGGATATTGTGACTAGTTATTTGTGTGTGTGTGTGTGTGTGTTTTAAATTCCAGCTGTGACTAATTTATTTTTTCTTTTTTTTCCATGATATTTATTGAGCTCTACATTTTTCTCTGCTCCCTTCCCTGCCTCTCCCCTTCCTCCTTCAACCCTCCCCCAAGGTCCCTATGCTCCCAATTTACTCAGGAGATCTTGTCTTTTTATACTTTCTACTCCCCATGTAGATTAGATCTATGTAAGTCTTAGTGTCCATATTGTTGTCTAAGTTCTCTGGGATTGTGGTTTGTAGGCTGATTTTCTTTGCTTTATGTTTAAAAACCACCTATGAGTGAGTTAGTTAGGTTTTCTAGATGTAGAGATATATTTCAGATGGATAGTTAGTCTTCAAACTTCAAAGACTAACAGAATATGTCATTTAAAATGTTTAAGAACTTAGAACTTTTCATGACAATGAGACTCATCTGCTCCTAGTAGCACCAATTACTTCAAGAGGAAGATGGGCATTGAAGAGGCTACTCATGGAGTTTGTTAGCCATTTCGGCAAGAAACTGCTCTTGCCTGGACTGTTTGATGTTATGCTGTATGAACTAGACATGCAGGACCCACAGGGAAGTGAGTGCTGAACTTGCCTAAAGGTGAGACCGTCCTTCAGGTTCCTGCTTCATGAAAGAGTCTGCTGACATTCTGCAGTGCACAGAAGAAAGCAACTGATGGACTTTGCCAGTACAAGGCAAAACAGATCCTCAAACTTCCTGCCTCATGGAAAAGTCTGCTAGTTATTATGGGCCAGTATCTGAAGATGGGTGCCCGCAACATTACAGAAGGGTTAACTATCCAGGTAGTGAGATGTCTCTGTCTATTCAAGAGTTTTGGAAATTGCTTACAATGCACTTCATGTTTACTTAGGTAATATATCCTTCTGGAGACTTTGATGGAATTGAAGAACAGATAGTTTTTCCTTAGTTATCATAAAAGATAAAGCAGATATAAATGTTGTAACTATAATTTTTGCTTGATAACTGTTTTGTCATATGTAATTTTACTATGTTAAAGTTAAAATCATCCTTTTATTTAAACAGAAAAAGAGAAATGATGATGGAAGTCCTTCTGTATATGTGCTTCTTTTATTGGTTAATGAATAAATAATCTGCCTTGGCCTTTTATAGGGTAGAGTAGAGCTAGGTAGGAAAAACTAAACTGAATACTGGGAGAAAGAAGGTGTAGTCGAGAAGACGCCATGTAGCCACCAGAGGGGACAGATGAGAGCTGCCAGCTGGAACCTTGTTGGTAGGCCACGAGCCTTGTGGTAAAATATAAAATAATGGAAATGGGTTAATTCTACATGTAAGAGCTAGCTAGCAATACGCTTATGTGATTGGCCAAGCAGTGATTAAAATAATACAGTTTCTGTGTGATTATTTCGGGAGTCTGGGTGGCAGGGAAATGAAGAAGCAGCCTCCTACAACAATTATGATTACTTCCATTTGTACCTATCATCTTGCAAAATGACATAACTGTTTTTTATGGCTGAAAATAATGGACACAGGTTGTTTTCATAACTCTGCTCCTGTGAGTACTACTGTAATTACTTACATGCAAGCACCTCTGCTATGTTTACTTGGAGTCTTTCTCTGTGAACTGTCCGTCCCTCGAGACACCACTGTCTGTGCCTCACTAGTTGTCTTCCGATTACTGCAGCACCCCACCCCCCAAAGAAGTCATGGCCTCCTTGCTATCATCCCTGTTCTGTAATCCATATCTTTATTACAGAGAACAGTGAGCTTTCTAGATGTAATTTCTATCCCATAACCTTTCCCAAAGTCTACAAAGTGCTGAGTTGACAGGATAAAACCATTCCCTCTTGTAAGACACCAAAGGGAGATCAAGGGGATACAAATTGGAAAAGAAGTCAAACTCTCACTGTTTGCTGATGATAGTTTACATAAGTGATCCCAAAAATTCTACCAAGGAACTTCTACAACTCATAAACACATTCAGCAATGTAGCAGGATACAAGATTAACTCAAAAAAATCAGTAGCCCTCCTGTACACAGATGATAAAAGG
>PVIU01030997.1:0-15387 GCA_004026605.1 Ondatra zibethicus | reverse complement strand
TCGGCACTTACAAGCAGATAGAACAAAAAGTCTTTGTTCAACTATACATTCACATTTCATAAAGGAATCCTCCCTTGAAACAAGAATTCCAAATGCAACCATACTTGGAGTCTGGCAGGAGCCATCCACATTATAATTTATAAATAAGCATGAGCAGTATGCATTCAATCCCACAATGCGAATGAATTTGTTTTTTTTTTCTACAAACACTTTCCCTCCCTTTGAGATGTATAATTAGTTTTCCTCATTAAAACAACCTAGGCTTCAAAACACTCTCTGAGCCAGTGTTACATCACAGTAAAGCCTGTGATCTGCACATGTCTAAGCTTAGATGACTTCTAAGACAAGAACAAGCAGCCTTAAATGGACAATGTCAGAATTCTGTCAGTTTTCATTCAAGAATGTGTTTACTCTTTCCTTAAAGCAATCATACTTTACACTGATGAGCCAATTAAGCGAATCATTTGGAGACTACAGGTTTTGCAAGGTTCTTTGGTGACTGACTTGCTTTAACCCAATGTGCTATGTATGCCCTATTTGTGCTATTTTGATAGTACTGCACAGATGTCAAGTTGGTACTGTACTGACAAGCGAGCCTCCTTGGTGACCTTAGTGACTTCTGATACAGAAGGAGGCAGCAATGGCAAGCCAGAGCAGCAGAGGAGACCATCAGCAGCTCTTGTGTACCGTTCTCGGGGACATTGCAGCACAAGACTCAGTGAAAAATAAATGATCCCAAATCAATGTTCTTCTAGGATTTCTGCTAACTGAAGTCAGTTGTGTGGGTTTCAAAAGACAAGGCAGAAATGTGTGCGTGTTTGAGAACACACTTGGCTCACACAGATGTGACAGCAGCAGTATATACTTTTGAACTTTTACCCATGAGCATCTGCATGTCTCTTTGGACTTCTTATCGTGAGAGACAACAGACTGAATTCTAACTGCACCCGATTGTGCTTAATTCTCCAATGTAGATTTGTGCATTAAATATAAAGCTTCTGACTTAGTTTTTAAACTTAACAGATTAAAATTATATATGTAAGGATTGAGATTTCTGGCTGATTTTGAAAACTCATCCCTAACGGGGGATAAGGAAGGCTGATGCTGCCAACAGCCTTCCTCGGATCAGGCAAACCCTTCCTACCTTTCTCCTTTTCTTGGTCTCTCTTCCTCTCCACTTTCTTATCTCTCTTTCTCTTTTTTCTTCTCATTCCTGCAGTGTCTTTCTTTAGTCCCTAGCTCCTGTTTTACTCATCCCTCTCCTGGGTCTCAACAGAATGCGCTAACATTTGGTATCCCAGAACATAAGTGGTTCTATCACTTCAGCTTCACTTTGTTTCCCAAGGACAGCATCCTATGCTGTGGTACTGGTCCCGGAAGTAAGTTCTCTAGCTCATGTATTTAAAAACATAAAACGGTATCACAAAACATAGGTATTGGTTTAGTCAAAAGGAAAAGAAAACTTAGACAAATTATATAAAGCATAGTTTATTTATCTTACACTAAAAACTTTTAAAACCACAAAAGAGAAAGTAGAGTGTTTATGGTTGTTTGAATGTAATTAGCCCACATAGGCTCTCTCGTGGCACTATTAGAAGGTGTGGCTTTGTTGGACTAGGAATGGCCTTATTGGAGGAAGTGTCACTCTGGGGGTGGGTTTTAAGGTCTCCTACTCTCAAGATATTGCCCAGTGTCACAGGCTACTTCCTCTTGCCTTCTGATCAAGATGTAGCCACCAACACAGCTTCCGGCATACTGCCATGATGATAATGGACTGAGCACCCAAATAATAAGCTGCTAACTTAATTACATGTTATCCTTTATAAGAGTTGCCATGGTCACGGTGTCTCTTTACAACAGGAGAAACCCCAAGACAGTGTTCAAACTGTAGTAAGTATCAAAATGTTATACATGAACATACCACTGAGCTACATTCCTAGCCCATAAAAAAACTATGAGGATTTGGAGGGGAGGGCAGGGGCAGAGTTTCATTAACTTTTTCAATCTGATCCATAACAACAAAAGGTAATTAATAAAATTTAGTTACAGACTTTTAAAATATATTTTTATATATTATTGGTGTGTGTGTGTGTGTGTGTGGTTGTGTACATGTGTGGAGGCTATAGAATAACACTGGGGAGTAGGTTTTCACCTTTTCCTGAGGGTTCTGGGTGGGGCACTTAGGTCATAAGACCTGCATACCAAGTGTCTGTACGCAGTGACACATCTCACCAGGCCCTAGTTACAAACTGAAATGAATGCCTACTAAAAATAATACATTAACAAGAGTGTGGCTGAGGCAGGAGGATTTTTTCAAAACAGCCTGAGACTTTATTAGGAATGAAATCAGGATTTATAATTATTATTAAAATATATAGATGAAAAACTTTCTATTTTTCTATTTTATTGTATTAAGAATGGATTTTTTCCATACAATATACTTGTATGATGGTTTCTGGCCATTTCCTTAGGGATCCACACTTTTTCTCTATCTCCCCTTACAAAACCATAAGCATCTAAAGAATAATACTAAGGTAAGATAAAATTAAAACAAACAAACTAGACAAACAAAATGAAAGGGCTCAATGAAAGTACACAAGAAGCACATACAGATGCAGAGATACACACGTTCTCACACACAGGAATCCCATAAAACACAGAACTGGAAACCATGATACATGCACAAAGGACCAGTAAGGGAAAACAAAGCTCTGAGAAGCATTATGAGAATACAACAAGGATCCTCTGAAAGTTCCACTGAGTTCTATTTGAAAGCAGTCTTGTTCTTGGCTACATAGTGAATTCTAAACCAACCTGGGATATACATCAAGATCTGACTCCAAAGCAAGTAACTAAATGAACACAAGAATATGGATGATTGATTGATGGATAAATGACACATACAATTTCTGTGCATGTGCAGAACTTCATGCAATCATGCGATAAAGCCGATCTGGCATTTAGAATAAGCTTTAGAGGACAGCATTTAAATAATAAACTCAATTTTCTTTTTCAGAGAAGCAAAAGGAATGAGAAGATTTAAGCTGACGCAGAAGCTCATCCTGCCAGGAACACAGAGGGCTGGACTCACACTAGTTGTCCCTGGCAGGAAATGCCAGGCAAGGCAGTGGAGACAAGCGCTCACACGCCTCAGTGCTAACTCGCAAAGCTTTATCTCTTCTGCATGCCACAGAGCTAGCAAGTTCTGCTTTCTGATGTCTTCACTCTGGGACTGAGACTGACACCGAAGCCACTGTTAGCGCTGACAGAAGACATGCCTGGGAATATAATGGAAGCTTTTGCTACTTTTTATAACTCATTGGCTAACACCCTGTCATGTACTGTACTGTATACACTCACAAGAGATTTTACCATGAAGCTAAAATTGGAGCCAACATCACGGTAATTAGATGACTTTAATGATGAACACGCCAAAGGTTCTAGGTCAGTGAACTATAACTACACAGACTTTTGAGTGTTTTTCTGTGACCTCCAAAAACTATAATGGCATCAATCCTTGGTTCTTTAAATTTAAAATAATGCGTTTGATTTTAAAACTATCCTGATTAAGGTGAGTTAAGAATGTTTGAGTCAGACTCATTTATTTAACTCCATAAAATGATCTTGCGGGGTTTGTTGTTGTTGTTTATTTTTCATCAGATTATCATGGCCAAGTAAACGTTTTTTCCCTTAGTATGTAGGAAGAAACACTGAAGTTCAGCATGTCAATGGGCACTTAGCTGCAAAGAGAGCAGACAATTAGCAGAATGTAAAGCCACCTGCAACCCACAGAAAGCATACCCGCAGCACAGCACACACTACAAACAAGTATTCTCCAGACATTCACAGGCTCTTAACCTCAGTCACGTATGCTTAATCAGATGCCAATTCAGCTGCAAAGTCTCTAAATAATGATGATGTAATATCCATTAGTAAATAGGAGACACCAATTACATTAACTATTATGCCTGGACTGCCAGATAATCATGAATAGAACACATTAATAAACAATGTGCTTTCCAGCCAAGGGCAACCAACAAAAACTAAGTTATCAAAGCAACTGTTACTCAGAAGTAAGTACCTGGATTTTAGAGTTGATAAAACACAAAGTTCAACAGGAACAGGAGACCAGATTAACAAAATCCTTTACAGAAAGCAAGTGCATCCTGGGTGGAGAAGCATAAAGTAATGAGGTACCTGCAATTGAATCATTTACAACCTAGGCAAAACAAAACAAAACAAAACAAACAGGAAATAAGGAAATTCTCTGAACAGGCATTGTGATACCCTAGGAGGGAGAGGGGGGAGCAGTGAGTGGTTTGGAATTATCACAACAACCATGGGCCACCAGGTTCAGCCAGAATTTACTCTTTTCTTTTCTTCCTTTTTTTTTTGTAAAAACATTTTTTTCTTTCTAAATATTTATATACTGGGTGTTTCAAAATGAACATACATTGTTTATTCATAATAACTCTTAAAGTGACATTTCTTCCCCAATGTATTTGTTTTGTCTTTAAAAATGTTGTATTAGTTCTTTGAGAGTTCATCCAATGTGTTTTCCTCATATTCACTTCTCCTCCAACTCCTCCCAGACCTACATGCCCGACTTGTGCAGGGAGCATTGTCACCTTATGAGGAGCTACACTTAAGAAAACCGTCTCTCCCTGTGCCAGGGCTACCTGTTGTCACTAGCCCCCTGGCTTGTGGAGGGACTTTGTGCCCATCCCCTCTCTGTGTTGGGACATGTTCTGGCTCAGGCTTTCACAGGCCTTGCGCATGCTATTGCAACTGCTATGGGCTCTTATGTGCAGCTGCCCTGCCATGTCTGCAAGATCCACTGCCTTTGGCTCTTAGGCTCTTTTTGCCCCCTCTTTGGCAATGATCCCTGAGATTTTGGAGGAAGAGGCGTGATGTAAATGTCCCACATATGGCGGAGCTTCTTCAGTCTCTATTCTTAGTGCTTTGCCCAGTCATAGGAGTTCTCTGATGAGGGTGGACAATTGCCTCGACTTGAAAGCATTACAATAATTATGCGTCCTCTTGATACTGTGTCCATTTAGTAGAATATTAATAATAGGTTCTCTCCTTAGGGCTATGAGCTAGGTGCAGGTTCAGGAACAGCCATGGTGCATGATATGGGGTCTTATCTTGTCGAGTATACCTTGATTTCAATCAGCGAGTGGTGACAATAGCTTTGTCTGACCTAGTGAACCTCTGAATCCCTTGTGTTCTGACCAACATGCAGAAATGTCTGTAAAGCCTTCCTTCCTGTGGTATCAAATACGTGCTGGCAAGCCCTTCACTCTTTATTTCCTACAAAAGCCCCAAGCAAGAACGACACCTCTGAAAGTTACAGTTGAGAGAACTTGAGGGGAGAGAAAGAGAGACAAGGTCAGAGCACTATGGTGGAAACTGAACCTGTTTCACTGGGTGTTTGGGGCTTGCAAGCTGACCTTAACCCCCGACACCAGTGAGAACAGCATTAAAATTTAAACTAAGTGGAGCTGTGTATTGGGATGAAGGTCTTCTGTACCCGGGTCATGGCCAAGGCCATGTTACTGATAAGTTGTTACTGATAAGTCTTCGTTAGCTGCTAGACACCTTCAGTAACCCCCATTTCTTTTCTGTTCTGTATCAACATTAATGATTAGGTTCTCTTAGAGACTGGTGCTCCAGGGATTCTTCACATGTCAAAAGGTTGTAATGTAGAAGTTAAAAAGGCTTCCATTTAGTTACGCTACATTTTCTCCCCCACAAAGGTGACTCTGACATGTGGAGCATTCCTATACTGTCTCATGATTGAATTCTGCACCTTAAAATGAATTCATTTTTAGATGGACATTAAAAGCCTGCACAAGTATGATCAACAATTATGTGGACAACTAGGCATATTCGTGTCCCTCTAAGAAACAGATGGCACTTCCAAACTGAGTACGTGAAATGTTTAGCTATGTGACTATTGGCAAAGGTATAGGAGAGTAAGCAGCCCCAGGTCTGTGGCACTCTTCAGGGTCTTTAAGAAGAGGGCAACAATGTTAGCAAGTCAAAATCATGAAAGAATGGCTAACAGTATGGAGACAGCAGCAAGAAGCAAACACAGTGCCTTTATTTTCCACATTCTATGTACTCCCTGATGAATGATCAAACCAAGAGAGGAAAGAATCGCCATGAGACATTCCATATTGACCAGATTATTTAAGCAGAGAGAAGAAGGAGGTGAAGAGTGCACAGATGTACTCCCTGGCTCAGGGTAGAGGAGGGTTAGGATAGAAAACAGGGACAAATGTCACGCAAAGGGAGGGGAAGCCCTGGCCACAGGGCTGCTCCCATGTAGGACCCTGGGACTTGAGTTACTACCCTTATAAATTTATAAATTTCAAAGTTAAAGCAGAAAATCATAAATTCAAACCTTTGAGATTTCAAGTATAAATTGTGTCTTATGAGCACTAGTCCAGATCCACCTTGGTCCTCAGTAGGTGGGATTTTTAAGGGATTGTTATGCCTGAAGCTTTCACCAAAGCGACAGAGAAGTTTGCTCAGTCCGACTGTCTGAGTAGACTACAATGAACAATACATTAAGGAAGATTTTGGATCAAGAGTACACAGTAAAGAAGGCTTGGGGACAGTATGCCTTCCTTCCACCCATGCATGACTCACACAACCTTCCAGTAACAGATACGCAACCCAGAGAAGCAGAGGAAGACTGCTGTATCAGCAGAACCGTGATGCCAAAACCAAGCAGTGGTAGAAACGCAGAGCTGTCAGCTCTCATTTATTCCCTCCTTCCTGCCAGAACAGCTTGGTTTTCACCTCCCAAGGCATGAACTAAGCTTCCTGTCTAGCAGCTTCACCATCCTGCTGGAGACATGAGAACAGATTTAGTCATTTGTATTTCCCCTTCCTGTCTTATGCAACCTATGACCTCACTGAGCTACTGATGATGTTCTTTCAAGAGCTCAGACCCTCCTGGGTCAGCCACAACCCCACAATCCAGAGACAAGGATCAGAGGGGGCATTTGAGGATACAGAGATGTTTCCAGTCTGGCTCTCCAATGTTCATCATTCAGGGTAGGAACTTGAATGAGGTGGATCTTCCCTGCTTTACTGCAGGGCTCTTCTTAAAACAGAAAGGTCTCGGGTCAGTTCCTAGCTGAACACTCACCTCCCATTTAGTCCCAGTGGGCTATGTGTTTAAATGGAGGCATACCCAGAAATGAATGAACATTTCACAGAGTAAAACAACAAGAACATCATTGTCATTGTATTTGTATTAACAATTCTACCAATAGACTCTACTTTCATTTGGACAGCTTAGACACTTTTTGTTGTGTATTTTTGATACTATTGGAATGTATTTGCCTTGGTTATTTTCTCATCATTTTTGGTACTTAGTAAATCCTTAGGCAGATTACAAATATAATCTAAGGGATTTCACTTTCTATTTGTCAGGGGTTAATTTTACACAGCATTTTCACTTTTTTTCCTTTAACCAGAGGAGTCTGAGATCAGGACTCCATGTGTTTATTTTTCATGCATTGGACCTCTAAGCTTTGCTGAAGTCTTCCTACCAGTTCTTTTGTTGTCACATGACTCCAAGCTTTCCAGGTTCCTGAAATCCTACTTGGCACACATGATGTATTTCTCAGAACCATATGTTGATCTCTCTTTGAAACCTGCTTCATTGTATGATGCTAAAGGTCATTGTGTTATGGGGGAGTATGGTTTCTATTCTACCCTCACCATGCTGTCAGCATAGAAGATTGCATGGATTCAAATGGCATGGGGATTTCTCATCAAGAAGCCAGCAATTCATCCCACATTGGAAACTGCATCTTCTAATTGGATCAGTTCTGACCTGAGTTGATTGGAGATAGTGAGGGTCCACATGTTGGAAGTATCTGTCTGCTGGACTGAGGTGGTTTGAACAGGAATATCTGGCTTGGGCCCATGTATTTTAATACTTGGTTTGCAGTTGGTGGAACTGTTTGGGAAGGACTGGGAGGAATCACCTTGTTGGAGGTCATAGGTCACAGGAGGTGATCTTTGAGCTTTCAGAAGCTCACATCATTGCAAGTTAGCTCTCTCTGCCTAGTGATTATGTCTCAAGATTTGAGTTCTCAGCTACTGATCTAGTGTCATGACAGCCTGTCTGCTGTTGTGCTTCCTACAATGATGGTCATGGACTCTAACCGTCAGAGTCTCTAAATCCCAAATAAACACTTCCTTCTAGAAGTTGCCTTGGACATGGTGTCTTTTCACAACAATAGAAAAGTGACTAAGACAAGGCTTGTCATGGCCTTTTAAATGCTAGTCACAGTCTAGGGATGTCTTAACCAGTGCTTCCATTAGACCAGGTGTCAATCAGGGCTCCTGTACCTTGACCTTGGGTTAATTTGTATGAGCATATGGTTGAATTGGGGGAAATATTACTGGGTTTATAAGAGTTATACTAGAAATCCAAATAAACAAGAAAACAAACAAAAACCCATAGCAGAAGATATGTATAGGGCAAAGGATATGAGAAATGGTGTGCAGCCTCTCTGCTGTCTCTGGGCAGGCACTGTCACACATTCACTTCTCTGAAGCTTGTCCTTTTAGGTTTTTACTAAGGCTGCATTGCATAATAGGGTGGGTCAGGAGACTTAGCAACAGACCTGTTCACAGCCGTTTTGGTCTTTCTCTGAAGCCCTACTTCCTCTGGGGAATGGGGCAGGAACACTCTGAAATGAGAGTCTTATGATCTCCTATCAGATAAGGCATATCATAGAATTTCTTTATGACTAGCTAAAGGCAGGCAAAGATTAGAGTGTCTATTACCTATTTTAAGGAAGAGAAATTCTACTTTCTATGCCTTGTCTTTGGGAGGGAGTTATGACCTAGATATAATGGTCAAAACTCAAATCATAAATATCATAATATTATAATCTCCTTTTATAAATTACAAATTTCTGTACTACTTAATAGTACAATGGAATATTTTAATATTAAAACTATGAGAAACAAGGATAGAAAAATTAAGTACTCAATGAAATTAAGAGTATAGTAACAAAGCTGGTTTAATAAGACATGCTTAAAACTTAGATACACAGTCCTTTGTAAATAACTGAAATAATTGTTTGTCTATGGTAGAAAAAGAGATTAAAAGTAAGGTTTTGAAATAGTAGTCTTTACTTAATATGTATTAGTGTTGTTGAGAATATTATTCTTCTAAGAGATGTCCCATTCGGTGACTGGCAAACATTTCATTTCATGCCTGTTCTGTATCCACTGTTATAGTTATAAGAACTGTTGCATTTATTGACTTTTTCTCCTCCAAACAGACATTATAGCTTTTGAGTTTGAAAACCACAGAATTCACTGAACCACATCAATACCAAAGCTTACCTATGATAGCCAATCCTAATATCAAGAATACGGATGGCAAGCTATCTCAGTAAGGTGAGTACATTGTCGGGCCTGACTCTAAAATGTGGGATGCAAAAGAGTGAACAAAAGGAAAGAGTTCACCTACATGGGTGAATCATTAACACTGCAGGCCTGATTCCTACCTAAGAAGTTGAGTAACAGCTATAAACACACAGTGCAGCTCAGGACTACAGAGTCACGTATATATATTACAGATACTACAGACTACCACATTGCACAGCTTGACTCGAAAACTATAAGGCTATCAAAGATGACGCTCGATCATAAAGAAAATGACTACTGTTGACCAGTTGTGCTGATATAAACTGGGAAGGAACTACTTTGAATCCACAGAATAAAGCAGTATGTGGAGACCTGGCAAACAGAAAAGGGTGATGGAAGTTGCACTAAGACCCCTTCTGAATACCCTTTATCTTTATCCTAATTTATCATTGCAACACAATAAACACAGTCCTCCCACAGACATCTAGCTAAGCATCATTAGATTACAGTAAGGAAGATGATAGTAAACTACCATTGTTATGGAAGCGAAATGTGGCAATTAAAAGACATGGTGCAACCTTGCTAAATACTGACCAGCAATTGGACAATGAGAAACAGACAGTCTCAGCAGGTTTCCCAGCAGACAGTTTGCTTTCTGTCCCAGAAACTAACAGTGTATCTTATTCAAGATTATGCTTGAAGGAATCTTTCTGTAATAATTGTCCCTATATAGTATAGGCTGGGGAATCTCTGAGGCATCAGTCTCTAGAAGTTTGGGGAGTATTGAGAACAGCTAGGTTTTGATTGTGGCATTGGTATGCTGGGAACATTGGGCCAAGTTTTGACAAAGAAAACAAGAAAAGGATGACAATAAATGCCTGCCAGAGGACACTAGGCCTGAGGATCTGCCGCTGCCAGTTGATGGTCTTTCATTCTTCCTCTTTTATACTTAGGAAGCTGTACAGTAGCTTTCTGCCCAGTTTTCTGCTTTCTGTGCCCTCCTTCTCATCCTCCGTCCTTGACTATATCTCCTAAAATGTGAAATTATCATTTGTTTAATGACTCAGAAAATACTACTGCTGCAAGCTATAAAACCCTGGCATGCTGATTCCAGGTGGCTGTCTGCGTCCATGCATTCTGTACCCATATCAGTCGACTTCAGCTAAATAATAGTATATAATAAAAGATGCATTTACGTGGGATTACAGATTTCTTTCTAATTGTTCTTTAAACAATACAATAAAGTAACTTCATATAACTTTTGTATTCAAGTTTTGTTAGATATTATACATGATCTAGATGTGATTTAAACTACATAGGAAGATGTGTATGAATTTTACACAAGCAGTATGCCATTTTATATTAAGGGCCTGAATGTCTGCACCATTTATAAATTGGAGGGGTAGAAAGATGATCATGGAAATAATTCCTTAACCATGTCAAGAGATGACTGTTGATAACTTGCAGAGGCCTGATAAGGAAAGTTTCTAGAATTTTTTCCAATCTCTCTGCCATTCCCATGAAGCCTGTTATAGAAACTAGAATTCCTCTCCCTTAATACTAGCCATAAAATCTGCAAGAGATCATTCTCTGATTTGCCTCTGTTGAAAACAGGTCATACGACTCCACGTGTCAACTGACTTTCCCCATCAACAGAGTGAAGGAATGGTGTTAAGAAGCCAAGGAGAATGCATACAAGCAAGCCTGCCTGGATTCCCCCTGCAGCCCAGGTCCTTGCCAGTAGAGCACTCCATTTTGGCTAATTCAAAGAGCTTGATGACTGTCTATTATTTATTGAAAATAAGTATAGAACTACACATCTTCCTTGGGTCAGTGGTTGTTCATTTCTCCTTGTTCTTTCATTTCATAATACATCCCTAGATAATCTTGTTTTGCTTTTCTCTTTTCAGCTGGTCTTTCATTATAGAACTGTCATCTTACAATGATTGAGGGAAGGGATTTTATTTTGCCCCTGCAATGACTTGCCTTTACAAAGCCTTCTCTTATTAGCTGACCTCTATAATAATCACTTAGTGTTCTTTGTCTACATAATTTTTGTGCTTGAGTCCCACACATGTGATAATTAATGGTATTCTATTTCCAATCATCTTCCCTCCAGAATTACCTCACCTGACTCACTCATATGATGGTATCAGTGCAACTTTGTATGTATGACCTTTTCTATATCGTAAGACATCTACAGACCAACCTTCTAGTGAGCACTTTAAGGCTTCTCAGTTGGATCAGGACCAAGCATGTCCTCATGAGATGTGTCCTTGCTCTACCACACGGAACACAGACCTGCAAGTAACCACTGGAAGGTGCATTCTGGAAACACCAGGACAAGTTACAGCCCTTTGCCTCAGCTACAAACAGAATCACACCTATAGGCAAGTGGCCTCCAGAGAGCTCTTACTATGTCCATCCTTTATTTTATCATATTCTTAACACCCTTTGACACTACAATGAAACAAAATATACATTGGTAAGTGCAATAAACTTCTGTCAAGAGTCCTAGATATTTTGGTTTTATTTTGCCTAAAATTCTTCATTTTCTTTTTTCTTATTTTTAATGTTCTCTTTGAAACAGTCTAGCATGGAGTTTCTCAACCTTCTTAAGGTATTGACCTTTTAATACCGTTCTTTATATTGTAGTGACCCCCAAACATAAATCTATTCCTATTGCTACTTCATAGCTGTAATTTTGCTACTCTTATGAATTGCAACATAAATATTTTGCGTTTTCTGACAGTCTTAGGTAACCTCTGTGTAAAGGATATTCGACTGCACCAAAGGGTCATGGTCCACAGGTTCAGAACCACTGGTCCAGAGTCTTGATGCTTAACTTGGTATGGACCCAGAAACCCCAACTCAGCTTAAGCATTGAAAACACAAACATGCACCACCATGCCCTACTTCCTCTTCTATAAATAAGAGTTTACTTTTTTTAAATGGCAGCTATACATATAACCTAATGTGGATGTTAACTTGTCACCATATATAAAGATGGTTTGCAGGATTAGGGTTTCCAGTGTTTCCAAGGCTGACTGAGAAGTGTGTGAAGTCCAGGGCTACATAGCAGATTCAAAGGCGGCTTGAGCTATACAGAACGGCTTTTACTTAGATAAGGAAGATGAGACATGCTTCTGCCTCTGTGTCTAAACATAGCAAAGAATGAGGAAAGGATGAAGAAGAGGGCATGTGCTTATAACCAGGTATGTGGGAACCATTATAAATGTGGTATTTCCACTAGCTAATCTTGATATCCTTGTGAAGCAGAGCTGTCTATCCCTTTTTATAAGTGAGGCCGCTAACAACTGATTAGATAGATCACATATGGTAAAACCAAATTTGCTGCCTTACTTGTCAAATCTGTCCAAATTAAAAACAGAAATATGAAATATACAAAAAAGGCTAGGCGAATGTAAGCAAAGAAGAGAAAATGGTTATCTCATTGTTTTCTCTTTTAAACTCTGTACCCAGTACATTGGTTACATTTTAGTACATCTGAAAATAAATGTACATAAATATATGTCAATGAGATTATAAGTACAGATGCCTATTCTTGGGGAACAACTTCATTAAAGCACGTCCAAGGAGAGACTCTGTGACCTGTGTATCTGAAGGATGTATGGCTTGAAAGGAGCTCTCAGCAGCATCTAGTGACCGTTTGCCTCGTATCCATCTCTAAGGATGAAGCCCCTGACAACAATTTGCCTTTGCAAAGGGGCACCAGACTTTGATTAGAAACTGGAAATAACATTATTTCTGGCATCAAACTGCAAAATAAGAGCACAAAGCTGCAGGGAACACTGCAACTAAGCAAGAATGTTCATCTTTACAACCAGTCTCAGAAAATACTTACTTTTCAGTAGATACCTGATTCTTTTATAATTGTATTTCAAGAACATTGATACAATACAATTATAATAGATTTTGAGAGTAGTAATGTTCACAGTGAGTCTTTACTAAAAGGAATTTTGGCATTTTAGTGCACAAACCTGTATGCAGTTAGTACTAAATTAGCTTTTATAATCACCTGCCAATAAGTTATGCTATCTAGCAATATGATGCAATTTTAGGAATGAAAGAGTCACATTTACATTTCATTAAATGAAGCACTGCCTTTTGTTCATCGTTTGAGAAACTTATACACAAATTGAAATTCCCTTTCCAAGTAATCTGAACATTTGGGTAGCCCGAAGAAACCATAGTCTACATAGAAGATCTGATTATGATGTAGAAGATTGGTTTTCAAAATTCAACATATATGGCACCACTAAAAGTTTCTTGAAGTACAGGCTGCTGGGACCCTCCCAGAGTGTGGTTTCTCATGCGGATGGATAGTAATGCTTTGTACCGTGTTTATAGGTGATTCTGAAGCCTCTGATTTAAGGATACCACTGAGAGTCAATGTTGTAGGACAATCCTAGTCTCCTATAATTAATGATTATATATTGTGTCTAAGAAGCACCTGGGGTGGACTAATGCTTTACCCCTTTTTGAGGTATCACATAAGGGTCTCACCATACTTAAGAGTCAGTATGCTCCATAAAGACTGTCATGGCTTAGTTTTGCAAAGCTTACAGAGGGCACCAAGAAAAAGAAAGGTCAGTGGTGGGGGTATTACATAAAGAGAAGCTTAATTTTTACTTAAAAAAATATAGTTTTATTGGATGTATAAGTTTGATATGAAGTTTATACTTACTCTATAATATTAAAAAAGACTAACTTTGCAACAAAATGAAAATTTATTTATTAATTTTAATAAAATGAACATTATATAGAGATGTCATGAAAATCCCTAAAAATCAGATAATTCACCTAGTTGTTGATGCTGTAGGGATACTAAGCAAAGGGGAAGAATGTAGATCAGAATAGAATTAGGACTTCTAGGCACACCTATATATGTATGTGTCTATATCCAGTCAGAATCTGTAAAAAAAATGGCTAATAGAATAAATCAATTGACTGAGAAAAACATACTGTTTTTCATTATCAGTAACATCAAAATAAAATTTAAAGGAGGTAATAATAACAACAATAAAATGAAAACAAAACCATAAGAACAAAATATGCAGCCATGATACATGGAAAGCACTTACAAACCACAGGGAAAAAATTACCAAAAATCATTAGATTAAAAAGATGTCATTTTCATAGGTAAAAGAAGAAAAATAAAAAATAAACAGAAAACTGAAAATAAAATTGTTATATGTATGAGAAATAACTTTTAGTAAGTAATGTGCAAAAGACTCATAGATAACACAAATATCATACCTACAAAACAATTCTTTAAAGTGGAGCGTCAGATAACTTGACAAAGCATTCAGGTTTATAAATTGCCAAAGATTCCAAGTTCAAATAACAGCGCAATGCAAACTTTTGCCTATCAAATCAGTGCCAGGCTTTTTGCTTGTTTGTTTGTTTTTGGTTTTTAATGATAATATTCAAATGATGGCAAAAGAGTAGGAAAGGAACTTTTTGGATACTGCTTATGTATGAATATATATACCCAAAGAATGTCACAGACTCATTAATCTAGCAATTCGTCTTCAAGACATTTGCCCAAATTAAACAATTAGGATTCTACCACAAGATCTGGCCATTATGATCTCAGTGGTACTATTTATATAAGTGAGGAGTGGGGCTAAATGTGCAACAAAAATTCACATAGATGCATAGCAGAGCCTTCTCAACAACTGTAAAGATGTTAGAGATAATTACTCCCTGATACCAAAACTACTAACTTATGTTAAGTAAAAATGCAATTTGTAAAATACCACATAGTGTATAATCTTGTTTCATGAATTATGTATCTGTCTGTATATGTGTCTCTTGTTGAAAGCTCAAAATATAAACAAATCAAATGTTATACATTGTGGATTTAGACAAAAAGTGTTTCCAATTTATAACCATTTCAGACCACTTGTTAATAAATGATTTTCAATCTTTGCAACTTGTGTTTAACCCCCCCCC
>PVIU01030996.1:0-15390 GCA_004026605.1 Ondatra zibethicus | reverse complement strand
ATTACTAAGAAAGAGAATTACAGACCAATCTCACACATGAACATTGATGCAAAAATACTAAATAAAATACTGGCAAATCGAATCCAAGAACACATCAGGACCATCATCCACCATAATCAAGTTGGCTTCATCCCAGAGATGCAGTGATGGTTCAACATACGAAAATCTGTCAACATAATCCACCATATAAACAAAATGATAAATAAAAACCACATGATCATCGCATTAGATGCCGAAAACCTTTTGACAAAATGCAACCTCCCTTCATGATAAAGGTCTTGGAGAGAGCAGGGATACAAGGAACATACCTAAACATAATAAAGTCAATATACAGAAAGCCAACAGCCAACATCAAACTAAATGGAGAGAAACTCCCAGAAATTCCATAAAAATCAGGAACAAGACAAGGTTGTCCACTCTATCCATATCTATTCAATATAGTTCTTGAGGTCCTAGCTATAAGACACCAAAAGGAGATCAAGGGTATAAAAATTGGAAAAGAAGAAGTCAAACTCTCACTGTTTGCTGATGATATGATAGTTTTCATAAGCAATTCCAAAAATTATACCAAGGAACTTCTACAACTCATAAACACTTTCAGTAATGTAGCAGGATACAAGATTAACTCAAAAAAATCAGTAGCCCTCTTGTACACAGAAGATAAAAGGGCTGGAAAAGAAATCAGGGAAACATCACCCTTCACAATAGCCACAAGTAGCATAAAATATCTCGAACTAACTCTAAACAAACAAGTGGAAGACTTGTATGACAAGAACTTTAAATCTTTAAAGAAAGAAATGGAAGAAGACACCAGAAAGTGGAAAGATCTCCCATGCTCTTGGGTAGGCAGAATTAACATAGTAAAAATGGCAATCTTACCAAAAGCAATCTATAGATTCAATGCAATGCCCAGCAAAATTCTTCACAGACCTCAAAAGAACGGTCCTCAACTTATTATGGAAAAGCAAAACACCCAGTATAGCCAAAACAATCCTGTACAATAAAAGAACTCCTGGAGGCATCACAATTTCTGACTTCAAACTCTACTACAGAGCTACAGTACTGAAAACAGCCTGGTATTGGAATAAGAACAGACATGAGGACCAATGGGACCAAATTGAAGACCCAGATATTAATCCACACACCTTCAAACACCTGATTTTTGACAAAGAAGCAAAAAAAATCAAATGGAAAAAAGAAAGCATATTTAACAAATGGTGTTGGCATAACTGGATATCAACATGTAGAAGAATGAAAATAAACCCATATTCATCACCATGCACAAAACTCAAGTTTAAATGGATCAAAGACCTCAACATAAAGCCAGCCACATTGAACCTTATAGAAGAGAAAGTGGGAAGTACACTTGAACGCATTGGCACAGGAGACCACTTCCTAAATACAATCTCAGCAGCACAGACACTGGGAGAAACAAATAATAAATGGGACCCCCTTAAATTGAAAAGCTCTGTAAAGCAAAGGACATGGCCAACAAGACAAAATGACAGCCTACGGAATGGGAAAAGATCTTCACTATCCCCACATCAGACAGAGGTGTGACCTCCAAAATATACAAAGAACTCAAGAAATTGGTCATCAAAAGAATACATAATCCAACAATAAAATGGAGTACAGACCTAAACAGAGAACTCTCATTAGTGGAATCTAAAATGGTTGAAAACACTTAAGGAAATGTTCAACATCCTTAGTCATCAGAGAAATGCAAATCAAAACAACTCTGAGATTCCATCTTATACCTGTAAGAATGGCCAAGATCAAATACACTGATGACAACTTATGCTGGATAGGTTGTGGGGAAAAGGGGACACTTCTGCATTGCTGGTGGGAACGCAAGCTGGTACAGCCCTTTTGGTTGTCAGTGTGGTGATTTCTCAGAAAATAAGGAAGCAAACTTCCTCAAGACCCAGTAATACCACTTTGGGGTATATATCCAAAGGAAGCTCAATCATGCCACAAGGACATGTGCTCAACTATGTTCATAGCAGCATTGTTTGTTTTAGCCAGAACCTGGAAACAATTTAAATGCCCCTTGATGAAGAATGGATAAGTAAAATGTGGTACTACACAGCAGAAAAAAGTAACGACATCTTGAATTTTGCAGAAAAATGGATGGAACTAGAAAACATTTTGAGTGAGGTAACCCGGACACAGAAAGACAATTATCACATGTACTCACTAATAAGTCGTTTTAAAACATAAAGCAAAGAAAGCCAACCTACAAATCACAATCCCAGAGAACTTAGACAACAATGAGGACACTAAGAGAGACTTACATAGATCTAATCTACATGGGAAGTAGAAAAAGACAAGATCTCCTGAGTAAATTGCGAGCATAGAGACCTTGGGGGAGGTTTGAAGGGGAGAAGGGAGAGGCCAGAAGGGGAGGAGAGAAAAATGTAGAGCTCAATAAAAATCGATTAAAAAATGAACAGTGTCTGCAAACACTAGTAATTTTGCAATGACTCTGTAGATGCTATATAAATCTGTATAACAGCTTAAAAAACTTGCTAAGTTCACAGAATGTATGAACTGAAATGCTGGGTACGATGGACGGAGCACAGTGTTTAGGGACAGTCACCACAAAGAAAGGGCACAAAAAAGCAAGATTGCTATAAAAAGGATACAAAGAATGAGAAGAGTGGGGCTTGATTCCTGTGATCTTCGGGGCAGAGGGGAGCAGATGCCCCTCTGCACTTAAGTCAGCCACCCTGATCAGGAGCTGCTCAGGTGTGCTGCCCTGAGTAGTGGGCTGTCTTCTGTCCCTGGCACATATAATTGGGCAGAATCGACATGACAAATATACATGAAAGGCTAGGTCTTATCATTACTAAGTAAATTAAAAATAAGATTTAATTTTTCTTGAATAAAAATATATTAAATAGTCAACTGCTCATGGGAAATATCTACAGATATTTTTACATGAGCAACTAATGAAAGGGTAAGAATTCAACCAGATGGTGTTCAGGTGCTGTACATCTCAGCATCTCACTAACGCTTTCCTTTTCTTGGAAGACTTTCTGCTATACGAGGTAAAGCAAAATGCTCTAGAACATGGATGCTGAAGTGGAAGTACTCAGGTTTGAATCCTGGATTCAGCATTTATTCATTTGGGGCAGACTCTGCTTATGCACACCTCAACTCTGTCATATGCAGAGCATAGGTGACAATGTCACCTGCCTCATCTGTGTCTCATGAGCAAGTGGTGAGTTCATGAGATCCCTCTGAGAGGGATTGTGCTGAGTATAAGTTTCACAAACTTCCTTTGGCCCCTGAAGTTGCTAAGAAATGGCATCCACCCTCTGCAAACTGCTGAACTTTTCAGGTGATGATATTTTCAGGCCTGCTGTTCTCTCTGCTTACTTTCCCAGTAATTTCCACTTACCGATCAACAAACAAGCCAGGGCTCCCTGTGTGAGGGCCCAGCAGAGCCATCTGCTGCAAATAAGTGTTGGCGGGGACATGGCAGTGAGCGTGAGATGGCCTATGAGTGAGAAGAGAGTTCACAGATGGACTAGAAAATGAGGTCGGCCTCCTCCACTTCGAAATCACTTCAAAACCTCCCAGCCTGGGGAAGTGCTGCGGATGTAAGTCACACCTATCATCCTCGACTGAAGAGGTGAGAAACATACTGGCTTTTGCCTGTTGAAATAGGAACCCAGTCTAAACTATCTCTCTTAACAGGAAACTTTCTTAGTCTAACACAGTACAATTTTACTGGGTCTTATGTCTCTGTTTGCATGTATACACACATATATTCACATACACATATGAATACACACACTCTTTACAATCCAATCATTTGGAAAGTCGTACTTATCCGTGGTTGCATAGCAGACTATAGATTGAATGCTCAGATTGGAGTAACACAAATATAAACAGATACAAGGTGTCTGCCTGACTCTGCCTTCTTTCTCCCTCATTCAGTTTAGTTTGCCCGCCTTTCTATATTCTGTCCTGCTGTAAGTCAAAGTAGCTTCTTTATTAAGTGGAGACTAAAATCACAGCTACATCAAACCTATCTTCTTAAACTCTCATGGACTCACCTTTCTACCTCCTATTTAACCTTTTGGAAATTAGGACCATCAAGTCATTTCTTCTGGCAAATCAGCATATTTTTATAGACAGAAAATGGTGGCTAGTTACATAGACCTTTCAAAGGCAATACAGATCTTAGTTAATAACATGCTGCTTACCACACCAATGATCTCCAAGACAGAAAGAAAGCCTTTTGGAAAGATATTGTTTTTACAGTTTTAGGATAGTTCCTAAGCATTCAGAATGTTATGCTATTATGAACAAAGTGGGGCAATGTTGTTAGAGGCCTCTTGTTTGTTCCCGGCTACTCAGCCCCAAAATAACCACACAGAAACTACATTATTTGCAATACTCTTTGGCCAATAGCTTAAGCTTATTTCTGGCTAACTCATACCTTAATTTAACCCATTTCTAGTAATCTATGTATCACCACATGGCTGTGGCTTACCAGGTAAAGTTCTGTCTGGCTCCAGTGGGGCTACATGGCTTCTCTCTGACTCCACCTCCTTTCTCCCAGCATTCCATTTAGTTTCCCCCACCTAGCTCTGTTCTACCCTATCAGGCCAAGCCAGTTTCTTTATTCGTTAACCAATAAAAGCAACACATAGACAGAAGGTTTTAATTAGCTTGATTTTCTAGGGTCTTTCATTTTCACTTGCTTTATGTATTTGGTGACATAAGATGAAAATAAATGGAGATACGAATCATGTAGAGAAAACATTATGTATCCATAATTTACAAGTAGAAAAAAAGGTAAAATTGATTCAGAGAAGTTAAGTGATTTCCCTATGGTCACGAAACTTATCAGCACCAAAAACAGAACAAAAGCTTAAGACATCTAGCTGCAAGTCTAGCCTTTATTTTCTTTGCCACAATTAAAATCCACGTACAGGTATCTGGGTAAACAAAGTAAATGTCTTTTCTTTTTGACTGACAAATTTGATTTGACCTGAGTATTCAGTTTGCTCAAGTTGTACTGTCACACTTAGTTACGCTGCTTTGATTTTTATAGTACTGGCTGTTACAATGGTAGTTTAAATGAAAGGAAGGAAGGTACCATTGAGAGCTATCAAAAAGGGAATTGTCTGGTGAATCTGGGACCCCTGTGAATCTCAGAAGCAAGGAAAGGTGTGTTAGTCACTATTCTAGTGCTGTAAAGAAACACCATGATTAAGACAACTCTTACAGAAGACAGCATTTAGTTGGGAACTTGCTTACAATCTCAGAATTTTAGTCATGGTGTGTGGGCAGCATGGAAGCAGGTGCTGGAGCAGTAGCTGGGAGCTACATCCTGATCCCTAGACTGAGAAGGAGACTCAGGGCTTGCTGTGGGGTTTTAAAACCTCAAAGCTCATCTCCAGTAGCACACTTCCTCCAGCTCCTAATTCTTTCAGGCAGCGCCATCACCACTAAGCATGAGCCTATGGAAGCCATTCTCATTCAAACCACTGCACCATGGAAGTCCTTCAGACATGTAAGGAAAAAGACACTAGGGAGAACACTCAGCCTCCTTTGTTCTTGTTGGTTATTTTATTCATTTCTTTGTTTATTTTGTGGGGGAAGAGAATCCCTCTGATTCTTTCTTCATATGGGTCCTTTCTCTCCCCAGAGCAGAGGTATCTTTCCGTGAACCTTCTTCCATCAGCATTCCCATCCATCTCCTGTACCTGTATTTACTCTATTCCTACTGACTAGGCGACTTTGCTTCTGGTTCGTGCCAATATCCTAAAACTAACCCACTTACTCCTTAAAGAACAAGTGGAGGGCTCTAGATGCTCATTCTTTATGAGTGAGATCAAAGAAAACTCTAGAACACTAGAAATGCAAAGAAGAAATCTTTCCAATTCTAAACCCCCCAGAGCCAAGCCACTGTGAACTTTCATCTTTTCTAGGTATTTTTAAGGGAAAGTTTGTCCCTGGAGTCTTCACCACTCTCCTCATGATGGACAACAGGACTTGGGACAGCTGCTGAACTGCTGGGAACAGTTTGCCCACTAGATAACTATTTACTGCACGGGGGTTGGATAGAGGAGGAGAGCTCACTTTTAATTTTTCTGTGATTGTAACTGATTATGATAGCTGTTTTCAGAAGGGTCTGAATTCCTTGATGAAACTTAGAGCTCCTAATTCAATATATATGTTTGCATGGTGTACATGCCTCAGTACATATGTGAAGGTCAGAGGACAACCTTGTAGAGTCAATTCTATTTTTTCACCTTTATGTGGGTGGGTTCTTGGAATCAAGTAGCAAAAGCCTCTGCCCACTGAGTCTTCACTCTGTCCAAGCCCTGTCCCCCTGCTTAAATCTTAATATAACCTCAAATAAATGAAAACACTAAATCTCTACATCCCAGGTGGGAAGAGTCTTTCATTACAAGCTTATGTGTCTGAATAAATTGCTGTTATTTTGGTATTCATACCCTTCCTACAGATTCTACAAGCTAAGATCTCTCTAATTCTTTTTAAGCCACAAATGTCTATATGTCATGTTCAAGCTTGTTGTTGATAATATTACTTCTATAGACCAATTTTGCAGGTAGAACAGGCATTGTTCACTGTATCACCTCCCTTAATAGTGGAACTGATTCCTTTCAGATGTTGACAAGAAAGCTCATGAAAAAAAAATTTACCCTACCAAATGTTCATTTCTTTCTTTAGTATCTCATTGACAATTTTTTTCACAGTCATTTCCAACAGGAAACAGATGAAATTCATTTGTTGAAATCTACTGGACAGTGTAATTTTGTGAAGAAACATTAGACACACTAAAAACATGGAAGGTGTTCAAATGTAGTACAGCACTAGTTTCTACTTACTCTACCAAGCCCCAGTCATAATTATGTCTCTTTCATTTTAATTAATATTTTATGAAATTTCATTGAGATTATTTTTTGAATCTTTAATAAAAAGCACTCAAATGGGCCTGTGAGATGGCCTACTGTGTAAAGTGACCCACATAGTCCCTAGAAGGAGAGTGATTACTCCTCCAAGTTCTCTTCTTTATATAATGTATTTTTAATGTTTTTTCTGATTATAATATAATTCACTGTTTATTGCTTCTTTTTCCTACCTCCAGACCCTCCATTTATACCCGTCTGCTCTCTATCAAATTTATGTCATCTTTTTCTCTAATTATTAATACACATATATATGTAAATACTATCATTCTTCAAACTTGTGTGTGTTTCTCCAAACATAAGCCATAGTATTTGTATGCTTGTAAGCACACACACTCACATACTTGATAAATAAATAAATTTTTAAAAAGAATACCCAACTTTCTCCTCCCTAAAGAAAGCATGACAAAGTCTTTAAATTATGAGTAAATGCCTGTTCCAGATGATTCGTGCTTGTCATTACTTACTATAAGACCTAGGGTTTGCAAATGGTGGCATTCTGTTGTGTGAGAGTTTATGGCTGGTGTCTCACTTGCATTTGGTCTTCCTGAGCTACGTGAGCCATGTTACATTGCTTCTCCTCCAGTATCTTATCCTAGGAAAGCAAGCAGGTAGGGTCCCTCCCTTCTACCTAGTAGGTATTTCTTAAGCACACACTTGCACCAATACTTAAAATCTTGGCTGTAGGGAATAATGGCTAATACTCTTTGCCAACCTGACTGGATTTAGAATAACTGTGGATTCACACCTTTGCAGACACCTATGAAGAAGTTTCCAGAAATGTTTAACCAAAGAAGACTTATCCTGAGTGTGGTCAGCACCAGCCCTTGTGATGGAAGCTGGAACTGAACATAGAGAAGAAAGGAAGCTGAGCATCAAAGCTCATCTGCCTTCCCACTGAGCATGCATGTGATAGACTACTTTACGTTTCTGCTGCGATGGAGTTTGCCATCAGCATCCCTTCCCAACCACAATGCCCATATCCCCACAAACTGTAATCCACAATAATCTCTTCTTCCCTTGAATTGTTTTTGTTAGACATTTTATCACAGTAACAAGAAGAGTAACTAATATGTGAAGATTCTGTGATGAATGTGTTCTATTCCCTCCTCTCAAGAAGTTGGTTTTTAATACTATATACTGACCTATAGACTGATAAAATTATTTGCCTCAGACAATAACAAAATGAATAGAGCTATAAGAAACATTGATAAACTCATATATTCTTGTATACAGAGACTGTGCTTTAATTTCCTGGCCACCTAGACACAAATAATCAAACAAAACTAGCTAGCTCTCATATCTTAAATTAACCTATTTCTATTACTCTGTATATCGCCACGAGGCTGTAGCTTACCAGTAAGGTTCTGGTGTCTTTCTCCTTCAGCAGCTACATGGCATCTGCCTGATTCCACCTACTCCCCCCCCCATTCAGATTTCCTGCTTGACTTTACTCTGCTAAGCCATTGGCCAAATATATCTTATTCATAAGCCAATAAAAGCAACACATATATAGAAGGACACCCCACATCATCTCCCTTTTTCTTTCTAATTAAACATAGTAAAATTACATATACAAAACAGTTATTAAACAAGAACTATAGTTACAATATTTCTTTGTGAGTATAAAGCTTCATATATAATTCATTTTTCATAACTAAGGAAAACTATAACTATGTAGTCTTCAACCCCATCAATGACTCCAGAAGTATATATTATCTAAGTAAACAAGAAGAATTGTAAACAACTTCCAAAGTTCTAGAAATGACAGAGATATCGCTCTGCCTGGACTGTCACCCAAAGTTCTTCTGTAAATTGGTGCATCCATCTTCAGCCTATAGGCCCATAATATCTGGCAGACTTTTCAGTGAAGCAAAAAATTTGAAGAGCTGTTCTGCCTTGTACTGTCAAAGTTCATCAGTTGTATAAGCATAATACCTTACACAAGAGTAGAAACATTCAGATAACAAAATTGACCTTAAATTTGTATCAATAAAACAAAGTCCCTATGAATGTATTAATGTCTATATCACATTCTCACTTGTTATGTATTATTTCATCCAGAAATTATTAATATAATATTAATAATAATAATCTTTCTCTCCCTCCTCTCTGCCCTCCTCGCTCTTTAACTTCCTCTCTCTTCTTCCTGCCTCCCTCTCCCCTGTGGATCCAAAACCAGGTATCTGTAGTTCAGAGGGTAGGATGCTTAACACACACATAGGTGGGTCATAAACTCTTGTAGGCTGAGTGTATATGTATTCTTTTCTGCTCAGAGTTGGATGAAATTGTAGAATGTTAAGGATCAACACCTACTGAATTCATTTTATAGGTGAAGAAAATAACACCCAGAAAAACTAAAATCTAAAATAAAACTAAATCTGTTTATGTAGACGTAGAAAATCATTAGGAATGAATGTCTGATATTAGCTCTCCCTGATTCTTAACTCACCATGTTGAAAAGGAATTTGTCTTTTCACGCAATGGAGACATCTGCCTGGCTAGATCTCACTCGCAATCAGGCCACAGAAATCTTATTTTCTGGTATCTTATATGCTGCTTCTGTTAAGGTTGTCTAAGTCAGCAGTCCACCTGATAAATGAAGTTAATATGCTGCCTTAAGAAGACAGAGAGACATCTGAGATTCCCTGCAGCCTTGCATCTCCTTTAACAAGAGTGGTCATTAGCCTGAAATTAACAACTGCTAAGCAGGAGTCTGCACTCCTTATTCTCTCCACAGAAAGTAGATTTGTCTCCTAAAGTTCCAGGAACATATTATCAAACTTGTTAGCCTAAAACTACTGATATTTATTTTCTCACAGTTCTTGAGGCCAGAAGTTTAGACTTGACATTTCTAGGCTGAAATTGGGGTATTAGAAACAATCGCCCATGGCCACCTGGGAAAATCCATCCCTTGTCTTTTGCAGCTTCTGCCCTCTGCTGCCCCTCCATGACTTGTGGTCCAGTCACTTCAATGTCCTCTCTGAGGTAGTGTCACCTTCTTCTCTTCTTGAATATTTGTCACTTTTATACTACTTTGGTTTGTATTTAGGGTCCATGAACATAATGCAGGATATCTTCCCATTTCAAGACCTTAACAACATCTTCAAAGTCCTCTACCAACAAGAAATAATTAAATTTTAGTGAAGGCATAAGTCATAAAATAATCCCACACCAGTTTGGAATTGTAATTAATAAAATGGTTATTTATTTAAAGGGAAAAACTTACAGATCACCGTCCCAGACAACAGCCCTCTGGGTGATCAGGAACGAAGTCTAACAGTCGGAAGCTGGAAGCAAGAGAGCCAGCACATGGCTACCACTGCTTTTTAAAAGAAAAGAGACCATGCCCCAGTGGGCTGGTATCTTAATGGTTATTGGCTGAAAGAGCAGAAGTAGCTCCCACAGCACCTCCCCCTTTTGTTTAAGTAAGAGAGTTCCAAACCCAATACAAAACAATATACACTAGGAACAGATATCAAGTATAAGATTAGAATTACAATCAGTATAAACAATATTAAGCAAGGAACATATGCTAAATGTTTTAATAAACATTCTATCCTAAGTAGTCTAAGTCTTGTATTGGAGATGGCTTGGTTAGATCATAAGAGGACAGTAACTATGATTATCTAATCTTCAACCCTATCGAAGGCCTGAGAAGGGAGATAACATTACTTGAGCAGGCAGGAAGTACAATCAAGTAGCTTCCAAAGTGAGCAATATATGACAGAGACAATTAACTACCTGAGCAATCACCCAAAGTCTCATTTTACAACGTTGAAGCGACCAGCTTTGGCTATGGCCTAGAATAACTGACAGTCCATTTTCAAAGGCGAGAAAGGTAATGGCAGTCAGAAACCCTGTGGCAAGAAGATAAACATTAGTGCAGCCTTAGAAGATCTCTTGTGCAAGTGATTGTGTCTTCAAGGTCTCTAGTTTCTAGATTCTGATTCCTCTGATATTTAGGCAGTCAAGGCTACTTTGAGGTTGGGCCAGATAATTCCACAGTATTATATTTGAAGTTTGCATTTAGAGGTGAAGTCATGCAGGAATAAGTCTTACTATGTGGTCAAGAATATGGGAGATCTAAACATTCTGGACTAGCTCCCTAAGCAGGGTGACTACGTTCCATCCCTGCAGGCAACCTGTGCCCTAGTTATCTGCAAGGAGCAACCCCAGAGGTTGAGTGGAATGACAGATCCTCTGCACTGTGTTGACCTGTGTTCCCCAATCCACAGCTACCATTTCTAACAAGTAAGCTGCAATCAGTAACAGGAAATAAATGAATTTAACTTCCTCAGTGGCTGTGAAGCCCATTCTTCAAACGTCACAACACTATTCTCTGAACCTCTGACATCCTCCTCAAATGTGGTTATCACTTCATTCATTAAAGGAAAAAGAATAGCACAGAATATTAATTAGTATTTTTTCTGATGATGAAGAATAAATGAAGAAATCATTTGGAATATATCCAACATGACTCACAATTATGATTGTTAATATCTTTCTGTACAAATTGTACTTAACCTTTTCTTTAAAGATAGAAGTCAATCATACTCTCATCTCCCAAGTTCATAAGTAAACATATTATCCTTAGATTATAGGTTATAAGTGTTTTACATTTAATAGTCTTGCACAGAATTGTAAAATACTGTTATTTCTTTTGTACCATGATAACCCCTTGAGACTAAGAATTAATGATTTGAACATTAGGTCTGAAAAGAGGTTTAGTATTGAACAGAAAAACCTCCTAAAATGAAGATAGGGTCAGATCAAGTGGATGGTCACAGGGTTTAAATGGACATCAGTGTCTCCATCAGTTATATGTGAAATATAACCTAACTTGTTGCATTGTGAAGAACATCTACTGCAACCTGGAAAATCCAGGTTAGGTGAATTTATCGACCTTGCTGTTATAAAATGGAGGTGTGCCTCAGGAGCACCAGATATTCCTATGTGTGCATAAACTAAACTATTATTTACATTCAGGTTCTAGATTGCCCATTCCTTTCCCTGATTCTTTTTCCAGATCAAATGTGGCAGCAGTTGTAACTGAAATCAGCCTAACTTCTCAGATACCCACGCTTTTGTTTGTTTGTTCTAGCGTTATCTTCATCTTTATCAGGATTGGTGGCCATGGCAGAGAACTCCCTGGACTTGAAGAACCTTCAGAAGGTCAGCTCACTGTCATAAATCTACCAAGTCAAAAGCATCTTCCAGGTATTTTACTGTGAGACTCTAGAAGGATAAAATAACATGCCAAGAACTGGGAATAAGGGGTTTTGTCCCTACTCCTTCTCCAGCTTTTGTCTTATCCAAATATCAGCAACATCGCACCTATTGACATGTGCCCCTCACATGCCCTAGCAGATTTCTGAACCTAGATTTACATAGTCTATGTAAACATAGTTTACATAGCCTTCCTGACCACTGAAGCACCATCATTCTACAGTGATTTACAAATAACTTCTACCAAAAAGAATAAGTGACATCCACTGCTAGGTGTCAACTCCATAACTTCTAGCAATGTAAGGAGGTTTCCTGACAGAACAGGAGGTGCCAGATGTTCTAGTGGCTTTCTCAGTTGTTGACTGATTATTTGAACCACTCTCTTAGCTGTGTCCCCTTTGGATCCCAGGGTAATAGAGAAGATAGATTGCTTTTATCTGAAACTATTTAATTTCTATTCAAGAATGAATACTAATCAAGATCTCCCTGTGTCCTGTATATCATTCTAGGTATTAGTGTATTATTTGGATGTTCTTTTTTTTTAATTTATTTATTATGTTACACAGTGTCCAGCCTCCATGCCTGCAGGCCAGAAGAGGGCGCCAGATCTCATTACAGATGGTTGTGAGCCACCATGTGGTTGCTGGGAATTGAACTCAGTACTTCTGGAAGAACAGTCAGCACTTTTAACCTCTGAGCCATCTCTCCAGCCCTCATTTTGTAGCTATCACAGATGACCTTGACTCAGAAATCCTTGCACAAAGGAAGAAAAATTTCAAGGACCTGTTAGGGATGTCCATTTCCTTTTGATCTGAAACTCCTCATACTATGTTAAGTCACACTCATTAAGGAATAAAGTCAGAGATCAACTTCTCTTTGGAGATAATTCTTCATCTATGAAATTATACTTTATGTGAATTTATTTGAAATAAAAAGCTTGGTTTAAAATTTGCATATCACAGAGAATGGAAGGAGTTGGACTTTTAAGTCCTATTTCAAGGGAAAACAAAAATATTTCTTGTCAGCCTCATATTTACCTTCTTACAGCACTGGATTTATGAAATATGAATATTTCTTAATACCATATCACATGTCAGAGAACAACTTGTGAATCTCCAGATGCCAGAAAATATGCAAGCATACTGTGAGGTCTCTGATAAGAGTTTTATGTGGGGTATGGTGTGCTGTTAGGAGACTCTCCAGTAGAATATAAACTAAGCAAACTTCCTCTCCATAAACAACAAGATCAGCTTTCTGAAATCCACAGGCCTGAGGAAAGAGCTCTTTGACAATGAGTCAGACTCTTTTTTGTTTGTTATAAGATTGGAGGAAAAAAAACTCCTAGGAGAAGAAATGCTTTGGAACACTGTAGAAGGCAGCTGAGGCTGGTCCCCAGTCTTCACAGATCTTATCTCAGGATCACCAGGTTGCTGCAGGGGAAGGAAGAAGACTGAGTAAGGAAGGGCCTGTAAGAAGAAACAGGAAAGAGAGGGTAGGGAGGGAATAGGGAGGAAGCAAACACTGGACAAGGAAGAGGCATGGCAGCAGAAAGAGTGCCTACTCAGCATGCCTCAAGACTGCTAACTCATCTCCCTGCACGGTCTGTGGAGGAAGAGCCCGCCCTCTACATGCTTTCACTTACCGGGTAGTCAAGAAGTTACAGAGCAGTTTTGAGCTAGCTTTCTGCCAGCTGACTTAGGCTGTGTGGTTGTGACATACTTGTTTCAGCCATGTTTCCTGAGAGTGTGTCACTTCTCAAAGAGACTCATGATTTTGGTCACAGTGTACAGAGTTACTTCCCTGTTCATGGGACTTGGCATTCTCAGAGCAGCCAGGAGGTCTCTAGGATAAAAAAGGACTTGTAGGTAGCCTTTTGCTCTAGTCCTAAAGGCATAGTTGATCTTTTCTTTCTTTTTTTATTGATTTTTATTGAGCTCTACATTTTTCTCTGCTCCTCTCCCTACCTCTCCCTTTCCCCTTTCAACCCTCCCCCAGATTCCCCATGCTCCCAATTTACTCAGGAGATCTTGTCTTTTTCTACTTCCCATGTAGATTAGATCTATGTAAGTCTCTCTTAGGGTCCTCACTGTTGTCTAACTTCTCTGGGATTGTGGTTTATAGGTTGGTTTTCTATGCTTTATGTTTAAAAACCACCTATGAGTAAGTACATGTGATAATTGTCTTTCTGGGTGTGGGTTATCTCACTCAAAATAATGTTTTCTAGCTCTATCCATTTTCCTCCAAAATACAAGATGTCGTTATTTTTTTCTGCTGTGTAAATGTACCACATTTTACTTATCCATTCTTCAATAGAGGGGCATTTAGGTTGTTTCCAGGTTCTAACTAAAACAAACAATGCTGCTATGGACATAGTTGAGCACATGTCCTTGTGGCACAATTGAGCATCCTTTGGATATATACCCCAAAGTGATATTACTGGGTCTTGAGGAAGGTTGTTTCCTAATTTTCTGTGAAATTGCCACGCTGACATCCAAAGGAGATGTACCAGTTGCATTCCCACCAGCAATGCAGAAGTGTTCCCTTTTCCCCACAACCTATCCAGCATAAGTTGTCATCAGTGTATTTGATCTTGGCCATTCTTACAGGTATAAGATGGAATCTCAGAGTTGTTTTGATTTGCATTTCTCTGATGACTAAGGATGTTGAACATTTCCTTAAGTGTTTTCAACCATTTTAGATTCCACTAATGAGAGTTCTCTGTTTAGGTCTGTACTCCATTTTATTGTTGGATTATGTATTCTTTTGATGACCAATTTCTGGAGTTCTTTGTATATTTTGGAGCTCAAACCTCTGTCTGATGTTGGGTTAGTGAAGGTCTTTTCCCATTCCGTAGGCTGTCGTTTTGTCTTGTTGACCGTGTCCTTTGCTTTACAGAAGCTTTTCAGTGTCAAAAGGTCCCGTTTATTAATTGTTTCTCTCAGTTTCTGTGCTGCTGGGGTTTTTGGGATTGCTTATGAAAACTATCATATCATCAGCAAACAGTGAGAGTTTGACTTCTTCTTTTCCAATTTTTATACCCTTGATCTCCTTTTGGTGTCTTATAGCTAGGACCTCAAGAACTATATTGAATAGATATGGATAGAGTGGACAACCTTGTCTTGTTCCTGATTTTTATGGAATTTCTGGGAGTTTCTCTCCATTTAGTTTGATGTTGGCTGTTGGCTTTCTGTGTATTGACTTTATTATG
>PVIU01030995.1:0-15419 GCA_004026605.1 Ondatra zibethicus | reverse complement strand
TCACCTATACACAACACCGGTCTATTCATGGAATCTTGGAGAAACCACAGCAAGCCTTAGTTACAACCCATTGTGTTTAGCCCTTAGCCCTTGCACACCTCATGGGCTCCAACTTTAAAGGATCCCAAAAGACAATTCTCCAATCCAATTACCTCAATTAAAAAATAATTTTGCATTTCAGTTTTATATTTATTTCTTTCTAGTAATTCCATTAATTTATTTTTATCCCATCTGTGTTCTATTTTCTTCTATCAATGTGAAAGAATCAAATTTTAATTTTGGAAATGAGAAGCTCAATCAAAAAAAAAATACCTCAGTGTAAAACCCACCAACAGAATTGATCAGGAGGAAGTTAGAATGTAAGAGCCTGAAGACAAAGTAGATGAATCAAGACATTCAGACAGAAAAAGGTTACAAAAATAGGAAATTATAAGCTGAGTATACAAGATCTACTTAATATTTTTAAAAGACCAAATTTATGTATCATGATATAGAAGAAATATAAGCTAGAAGTTTAGGAGGTACATTTTATAAAATCATTGTAGAAAATCATCCAAATTTAGGAAGGAGATGGCCATCCAAACACAAGTATCCTTAGAATACCTCCCTACATCACATTATAGTTAAAATACTTAATATGTAAAGCTAAGAAATAATATTGAAATCCATAAGAGAGAACTATCAAATCATATATTTTTAAAACTCAGATACACAGCAGTCATCTCTACTGAGACTCTGAGACCCAGCAATAGAAATAGGTACTGGCTGACTCCTGGACGTGTGTGTATATATAAAATCACAAACCTACATTCATATCCTTTCAGGGATATGTTGTATCATGAGATCTTCAAGGTTACACAGTAGATCAGATGGCATTTAGAGGCCAAAAACCCAGAGATTTACACATCTGATGGAGGTTAAATTCACATAAGCACTGCTGTGAAAAATACTGCCTTTTGAAGAGTTGACTGTCTCTAACTGCAAACTCTCTTGTGTGATAACATGCTCCCCTTCTAACTCAGCTTTGGGACTCTCAAGCAGTGTAGTCCTCATAAATTAGGCGCAATCCTCCTGTGTTCTATTAATAAGATGACTTTTCCCCCAAATTGTGTAATTCTGGCAAATAAAATACGACAGTCAAACCTTTTGTCCCATACTGCAATAAAAACCTTAGAAGTCTGTTCTCTATAATTAACTCCCTGACAGGGAGATTTGGCCAGATGGAAATCCTTGTAGGGTGGTCGCAGGAGGAACTTTCACAGAACAAAATTACAGGTGTCTGGCCTTGCTAGATCTAAGTCCTTCAAAGATTTATGACAAATTAGGGTTGTTTTACAGGTGTCTGTCATTGTTATATCATGGTCCCTCAAGAGATCAATAGCACTGTTTCCCTGAGCTTCCTTCATCAGCCCCTCCATGCTCTGATTCAAACTAGCAATTAACACTTTGTACTAGCTTTTGATGCAGAAGATAAACTGTCTTTGTTTAGGTCCTGAGATTCAGGTGATAAAAAGGCTGTTTATTGATTAACCATATCCAGATATTAATCACACTTAAGAAATGTAAAATAATGCACGTATTCTTTGCCTTTTCATTAGCTCTTTCAATGGTTTAGTTTTCTCCCTTTGTAAACTATAGTGGTCCCTTTAAGAGACTGGCTGGTGCCTCCCCACAACTACAGTTGCCGTAAGCTACAAACTAGCTTCTAAGTTTTGCTAGTATCTTCAAAGAATTCCTGCATCCCTGAGAATTTTCCTTGTAGATTCTTTTATTACTAACAAGTCACTAATGAATGGATTTATATATGCTTGGGAATTTGTAAGAGCAGGAGAATAAAAAGCACGACTCAAACAGCATGTGTGTGAGTTCATTTCCTTACCTCTCACACTAGAAATTTTCTAAGTCTTTTTGCTATACTGAGGCAACTGAGCTGGACCTTGGCAGGAAGTCAGTAGAGCTGGACTCTGCTAGCTCCCAAAAGTTGTACTACAATCCAGAACGACATTTACACCATTTTAAAACCATTTTCTCCCATTGGTGTTCATACCAGAATTACTATAAATGACTGATACTTAGGGGCTAAATATTTTGTAAGTGAAGATACAGTAAATTATGACAAAACTTTCTGAATAAGGTAACAGGTAAATTTTACTGGACTGTATTCAAACTTATTTATTATCAAGTCATGCCATTGATTTTATTGAAAAAGAAAAAAACCTGCTTTTTTTTAATCGACGGATCATATTTTGTGTAGTAAAGAAGAAAGTCTCTGGTCAATGTTGCAGTCTTAATACTTCAACTTTAAGGTTTCCTTATTTGTATTCTAGTAAAACAGTAAGCATTGCAGATCAGATGGAAAGGTATCCTGGAGGTAGGGAGCCAAGGAATACCACAAATCACCTTAAGCATAGCAGCTTACAGCCCTACTCGAGGGAAAGATTCCCCAATACAAGTGTAACAACTCTGTTCCAGCAGGGGAGGGTTTCCCCAGTGAAATTAGCATAGCTCTGAAGAAGTGTAACAGTTCTGCTTAGGTCCCTCTGAGTGTAGCAACTCCGCTCCTCTAGGGGAAGGCTTCCCCAGGGAAAGAATTACAGATCTGCTCTGCTCCACACTGCTCCTGCTCTGGTGAAAGCTATTACAGCTGGACTCCGCTCTGGAAAACATGTCACACTGCACAACAAACTTCACTCAAGAGACTTATTCGGAAGAAAGAATCCAGTAGGGTATCTGCCTTGGGTTAGAAACAGCAGCAAACTGAACAGGGTACAAACCTTGTATAGGATTTCTTGGGAGGGGGGGCGGAGTTTTCCAGGGTGGCTTGGAATTGTAGACTTCTGTGCTCTAATTCTGGGACAAGTTCGGGGATTTATGGCATTTTGTGCTCAGGGATTGGTGGCATTTTGAGTTCAGAAACCTCAAGGATTGGTCAGATTTTGTGCTCAGGGATTGGTGGGATTCTGAAGCCTTACTATGAGGCAAGCTCAGGGATTGGCAGGATTTCAAGCCCTGGTCCTGGGGTCAAGTCAGGGTCAGAGTGTTTTTTTCTTAGTCCTTTCACCCTACAAAATAAATGACTTTAAGGGGGGAAAAAGCAAGGGTAGCCAAGCTTGCATCTGAAAATTTGGACTTCTGTGGTGATTTGAATGAGAAATGTTTCTATAGGCTCGTGTATTTGAAAACTTGGTTTCCAGTTGTTGCTAAGGTTTGGGAAGGTTATTGAACTTTTAGGAGATAGGGGTTTGTCAGAGGAAGTCACTGAGAGTAGCCTTGGCTCTATCCCCTGAACTTCTTGTGTATGATTTAAAATATAGCCTGGAGAGGGCCAGCAGCTCCTGGTTGATTGTGACACCCCACAGACCACTACAGCTATCATAACAAGATTCTTCCTTTTTGTTTGTTTGTTTTGTTTATCTTTTGTTTGGATTTTGGTTTTTCTTTTAAATTTGGTTTTGGTTTGTGGGAGAGGTTGCAAGGGCAGAGGGCAAATTTGAAAAGACAGGGAGATAAGACAGAATGTGTGATGTGAAATACACAAAGAATCAATAAAGGTTAAAATTGAAAGAAAGAAAGAAAGAAAGAAAGAAAGAAAGAAAGAAAGAAAGAAAGAAAAGAAGGAAGGAAGGAAGGAAGGAAGGAAGGAAGGAAGGAAGGAAGGAAGGAAGGAAGGAAGAAAGAAAGAAAAATATAGTCAACCAGCTTCTGGTTCTCGCCACCATGCTACGGCAGATGCTATCTCTCTAGAACTAAAAGCCAAAATAAACTCTTCCCTACATTTATTTTGGCCATGGTATTTTATCACTGCAACAGAGAAGTCACTAAAAAGTTCTTGCCAAAATTACTCAATAGAGATGAATATCATTTCACTTTGTCTGGGGAACAATCCATCAAGAGGATACAATAATTCCAAGCATGTATGTTCTGAGCATTATCACAGTCATTTTATAAAACAAACACTAATGTGTTGAAAGGCACCAGCTGACTCAACACAATAAAGCACACACTGGAGTGGTAGCTCAGTCAGTAAAGCTTGCCTTGCAAGCTTGAAGTTTGCAGCCCACATTAAAAAAAAAAAACCTCCAGGGCATGATGGCACATACTTGTAAAGGCAGTGCTAAAGAGACAGAGACAGGAGGGTCCTGGTCTCACTAGCTGTTAGCTTAGCCTATTCCGGACAATAGGACACCTTGTCAAAAATACACAAACAAATAAACGAGGGGAACAGTACTTGAGGAACAACAACCAATATTGTCCTTTGGTCTCTGTATCAGGCTTTCTCTTTTAGGCCACCAACCACCTCCCAAATCATGGCCCGGAGACGTCTTATTAGTCGTGAATTTTGCTAGCTCATATAACTTAACCTGTTTCTCTTCATCTACATTCTTTTTACCCTTTCTTCCTGTATGTCCTACTTTTCCTGCTTCTTCTGTGACTGGCTGGCTGGGAGCTGCCTGGCTGGCCCTGGAATCTCCCTCTCTCCGTCATTCTCTGCTTCCTTCTCATTATTCTCGAGCCTAGAAATCCCCTTCTATTACTCTCTCTGCCTGCCAGCCCTGACTATTCTTATCCTGCCTCGCTATTGGCCATTCAGCTTTTTATTAGACCAATCAGGTGCTTTAGGCAGGCAAGGTGAAAGAGGAACACATCTTTTCATAATTAAACAAATGCATCATAAACAAATGTAACACATCACTACATCATTAAACAAATGCAACAGAAACAAAGAGAACACATCTTTACATAGTTAAATATTTCACAGCAGGTGTCCACATGCACACACACACACACACACACACACACACACACACACGCACGCACGCACACACAAGTGTTTATATTGGGGTTTAACCTGAAGATCAGAAAAGCAAAGCAGCTAAGCCACTAGAGAGATCATACCTCTGTGAAATCTTCAGACTGAAAGCAAGTGAGTTCCTGTCTCATCCTGCCTTATATTCCTCTCTAGTGCTGGTATTAAAGATATATACTACCACCACCTGGCCACTATGGCTAACCAATGTAGATGCTGGGATGAAAGGTGTGTGCCACCACTGACTGGTCCATATGTGTTTACCAAGGTTTTTTGTCCTGCAGTCGTTCAGTCTCAAGGAAATACACAGAGGTCTACATTAGTTATAAACTGATTGGCCCATTAGCTCAGGCTTCTTATTAACTAATTTTTATAACTTACATTAGCCATTAATTTTTGTCTGAGTTAGCCATGTGGCTTGGTACCTTTTCTGGCAAGGTAGTCACATCTTCCTTTTTTATGGCTGAGTCACAACTGCAGAATGTGCTTCCCTCTTTCCAGCATTTTTGTTGCCCGCCTTTACTTTTTGCCTGGCTACTGGCCAGTCAGCATTTTATTAAAAATACAAGTTACAGGATAAAAGACCATTGTTCCACAGCACCCCCCCCTTTTTTTAAAACAAGAACTTTGAATCAAATTTTTTTTGTTTAGCTTTTTGTCTAGACCATTATCCATAACATCTTGTAACCAACATTCTAAACAAAGGCAAACATCCCTATTCCATTTTTTGGGAATGGGGGAATAGTTTTCCAGGCTTCTTCCTGCTGATTGGGGGTGCTGATAATCTTATGGGAACCTAAAGAAAATTTAGAATTATGATCAAGTCCTGACTGGAGTATCCTATGAGGCTTCATCATCTCAGGCAGCAGTCTTGAATCTGTTCTGGAGGTAGAACTCAGACATCTGGGCCATCTGCTCCTATTGGAGATTTCTCAGGGGGTCTTCCTTGATCAAACCTTATTTTTCTTAATCCAGAATGAATCTACAGCCTCTCATTTTCTGTGGAAACAAAAACAAAACCCTTCTTCCAAAGTAACATACCTTTTGACTTCAATTTTGAAGTCAAGGCATTTTCAAAATATCTATCTCGGATTAATTTAGCAGCATTTATAAACAAATATCTTTTAGCAGCTGTTGCTCCTTCCTCAGCATTTAAACAATTTAAAGAGAACATAATAACATACAGTATACAGATTTCCTGTGTGTTTTTCATCTTTACATCACTTTATTTTAAACTCTATTTCTTTTATTTTTAATTTTTGGCTTTTTTGAGGCAGGATTTCTCTGTGTATCTTTGGCTGTCCTGGAACTCCCTCTGTAGACCAGGTTGTCCTTGAACTTACAGAGATCTGCCTGTCTCTGCCTCCCGAATGCTGGGATTAAAGGTGTGTGCCACCACAGCCAACTACTCTGTCTTTTTTTTTTTAAGGACTTTATGCTTTTTTTTAAGCCTACATATATTTTTAAACAAACAGTAAACCATTTAGAGGGTTTTTTTGTTTTTTTTTGTTTTTGAATCTATCTTTACTGTATATCTTTTTATGACCACATGAGTATTTATTTAATTTGTTAAGCAATATGGTTAGGATTAAAGCCATGGCTTTGGCAGCTGGATCCAGCCCATTTTTTAGCTTTTTGAGATTTTAGCCACATGGTGGAGGTAATGACCAGAGCCATGTTTATTACTACAACTCCGGTGTTTTAAGGTCCCTGGCACCACCAAAAAGCATGTGGTTAGCTTTTTATTAACACCTTTTAAGTGTTTTATGGCAGGACCTCTTAAAAGAGCTGCAAGGTTTTGCAGCTAAAGCTGAGTCAGAAAGCCTCTCTTAAATGAGATGCACTTGCCCCTAGCAAGCAGAGCAAACCCGAGAAATTGCTGCTACCAAGAAGCCATGCTTAATTCTGTTCCATGCTCTCTTAGGTTTTTTGTGGATGCTCTTGCCCCACTTTGGGCACCATTTGTTGCCTGAGGGTTTTTTTTTTTTTTTGGTCCCACCTGGTCCTGCAGTTGTTCAGTCCCAAAGAAATACACAGAAGCCTACATTATTTATAAACTGATTAGCCCATTAGCTCAGGCTTCTTATTAACTAATTTTTATAACTTACATTAGCCCATAATTTTGTCTGAGTTAGCCACATTATAGACTAATATAAGTTATAAGAGTTAATAGAAAGCCTGAGCTACTAGGCCAATTAGTTTATATTTAATGTAGACCTCTGTGTGTTTATTTGGGACTAAATGGCTGCAGGACCTGGAAAAACCTCAGACAACACATATGGCTGGCTAATGTGGCTGTTTTGCATTCTGTTCTTCAGGCAGACTTTATTTATTAAAATCCAAATGAAATATCACTACTATACACACACATATGAAAATCTGTCAATGTAATCCATCATATAAATAAACTGAAAGAAAAAAACCATATGATAATCTCATTAAATGCTGAAAAAGCATTAGACAAAATCCAACACCCCCTTTATGATAAAGGTTATGGAGAGATCAGGGATACAAGGAATATATCTAAAAATAATTAAAGCAACATACAACAAGCCAACAGCCAACAACAAATTAAATAGAGAGAAACTCAAAGCGATTCCACTACAATCAGGAACAAGACAACTGTCTACTCTCTCTGTATCTATTCAACATAGTTTTTGAAGTTCTCACTTATCAATAAGACAACAAAAGGAGATCAAGGGGATTCAGATTGGATAGGAAAAAGTTAGACTTTCATTATTTGCAGATGATATGATAGTGACCCCAAAAACTCTACCAGGGAACTTTTACAACTGATAAATACCTTTATTAATGTGGCAGGATACAAGATGAATTAAAAAGATCAGTAGCCCTCCTATACACAAATGATAAAGAAAGTGAAAAAGAAATCAGAGAAATATCACCTTTCACAATAGCCATAAGTAACATAAAATATCCTGGGATAGCACTAACCAAAGAAGTGAAAGATCTATTTGACAAGAACTCTAAGTCTTTGAAGAAAGAAATTAAAGAAGATGCCAGAAAATGGAAAGATCTCCCATGCTCTTGGATAGGCAGGATCAACATAATAAAAATGGCCATCTTACCAAAAGCAAACAATAGATTCAATGCAATCCCCATCAAAATTCCAACACAATTCTTCACAGACCTTGAAATAGCAATAATCAACTTCATATGAAAAGAAAACCAGAAACCTAAGATAGCCAAAACAATCTGATGTGAGATTCCCCTCTGTATGCTGTGAATATCATTGGTTAATAAAGGAACTGCTTTGGGCCTATAGCAGAGCTATAGGGGAACAGAGCTAGGCAGGGAAAACTAAACAGAATGCTGGGAGAAAGGAGGCAGAGTCAGAGAGAAGCCATGTAGCCCTGCCAGAAACAGACACCAGAACTTTAGCCGGTAAGCCACAGCCACGTGGCAATACACAGATTAATAGAGATGGGTTAGTTTAGGATATGAGTTAGCCAGAAATACACTTAGGCTATTGGCCAAACAGTATTGCAAATAATACAGTTTCTGTGTGATTATTTTGGGGCAAAACAGCCAGGAACCAACAAATGGCCCTCCTTGCAACAACAATCCTGCACAATAAAAGAACTTCCGGAGGCATCACTATCTCTGACATAAAGCTTTATTACAGAGCTACAGTAATGAAAACAGCATGGTACTGGCATAAAAACAGAGAGGTTGGCCAATAAAATCAAAGACTCAGATATTAATCCACACACCTATGAAGACCTGATTTTTTTGACAAAAAAGCTAAAATTATACAATGAAAAAAGAAAGCATCTTCAACAAATGGTGCTGACATAACTGGATGTCAAGATGTAGAAGAATAAAAGAGATCCATATCTATTGCCATGCACAAAACTCAAGTCCAAATGGACTAAAAACCTCAGTATAAATCCAACCACACTGAACCTGATAGAAGGGAAAGTGGGAAGTAGCTTTCAATGCATGGGCACAGGAGACCACTTCCTAAATATAATAACAGAAGTACAGACACTGAGGCAAACAATAAATAAATGTGACAACCTAAAACTGAGAAGCTTCTGTAAAACAAAGGACACAGCCAATAAGACAAAAAGGCAGCCTACTGAATGGAAAAAGATCTTCACCAACCCCACATCAGACAAAGGACTGATCTCCAAAATATATAAAGAACTCAAGACATTAGACATGAAAATTCCAAATAACCCAATTAAAAAATGGAGTACTGAGCTAAACAGAGAATTCTCAACAGAAGAATCTAAAATGGTCAAAAGACACTTAAGGAAATGTTCAACATTCTTAGCCATCAGGAAAATGCAAATCAAAACAATTCTGAGATTCCATCTTACACCTATCAGAATGGCTAACATCAAAAACACCAATGATAGTTTATGGTGGAGAGGATGTGGAGCAAGGGGAACATTCATCCATTGCTGGTAGGAATGCAAACTTGTACAACCACTTTGGAAATCAGTATGGTGGTTTCTCAGAAAATTGGGAATCAATATACCTCAGGATCCAGCAATAAAATACCACTCTTGGGCATATACCCCAAAGATGCTCAGTCATACTACAAAGACATTTGTTCAATTATGTTCAAAGCAGCATTGTTTGTAATAGCCAGAACCTGGAAACAACCTAGATGGCCCTCAACAGAAGAATGGATTAAAAAAAAATATGGCACATTTACATATTAGAGTACTACTCAATGGTAAAAAACAATGACATCTTGAATATGCATGAAAATGGATGGAACTAGAATACAACATCCTGAGTGAGGTAACCCAGACCCAAAAAGATGAATATGGTATGTACTCACTCATAAGTGGATACTAGCTATAAACAAAGAATATTGAGTCTATGGTTCATGATCCTAGAGAAGCTAGGTAACAAGGGGAACCTTAAGAAACACATATAGATCCACCTGGAAAGTCAAAATAGACAAGATTGCCTGACAAAAATAGGAACATGGAGTTGGGGGAGAAAAGAGGGTGGAAGGGAAAGAGGAAGGGAGAAGGGGAGGGGTGAGGAGAAATTGAGGGAATGGGATAGTTGAGATGGAGGTAGGACAGAGATAAGAGCAAAGAAAGGGATATTTTGATTGAGGAAACCATTATGGGGTTAGCAAGAGAACCTGGCTCTAGAGAAATTCCCAGGAATCCACAAGGATGATCCCAGCTAAGACCCTAGGCAATAGAGGAGAGGGTGCCTGAACTGGCCTTGCCCTGTAGTCAGACTGATAAATGTCTTAAATATCACCATAGAACTCTCATTCATCAACTAATGGAAACAGAGGCAGAGACCCACATCAGAGCACTGGACTGAGCTCCTAAAGTCCAGCTGAAGAGTGGGAAGAATGAGAATATGAGCAAAGAGGTCAAGACCATGATGGGTATACCTACTGAAACAGTCTACCTGAGCTAATGCAGCTCACCTACATCAGCTGAACTGGGAAAGAACAAGCATAGATCAAAACTAGTCCCTCTGAATGTGGTTGACAGTTGCATGGCTGGGGCATTGAGGGACCACTGGCAGTGACATCAGGTTTTATCCCTAATGCATAAACTGGCCTTTTGGGAACCTATTCTCTTTGGATGGATACCTTGCTCAGCCTAGATATAGTAGGGAGGGCCTTGGACCTTCCTCAAAACAATGTGCCTTATTCTCTCTGAGGAGTGGATGGGGGTGGAGTGGAGGGAAGTTGGAGGGAATGGGAGGAGGGGAGGGAGTGGGGACTTGGATTGGTATGTATAATGAAAAAAGTTGTTTGTTTTCTTTTAAAAAAATAAAAAGAGGGAAAAAGAAACAATGTGTTACCAGACTAATTTTTTAAAAATCACCATAAAAAATTAAAATCTCCACCAGAAATCTTATAATGGGGGAAAGGAAAGATGGAAGCTCTGGTATCAAGTAGAGGAGGATTCTGCCTCCTAAGAAAATATTTAATACAGTTATGCACATTGTCAGTACACTTTACAAGACAGACTGGAGACAATGATGAATGGGACCATATCTTGAGAAGGACTGCTTAATATGTATATCTTTTTTCTTTTATTTAACCTTAATTCACAGGTCACATCATTAAAGAAAACTGACTCTCCCCTTCCCAGCAGCCATCAATTGTCAATAGCTCCTCAGCTAACACTGGGGTTCCAAACCTACCTCCTCACTTCTAGCCTGGGATTTTATCTGACTCATGCTTGTGTATTTCTTATGCAACTGTTACAACTGCTATAAGTTTATATGTGTAACTGCCATGATGTATCTGAAAACATGGTTTCCTTGATGTTATCTATGACCTTGGTTCCTAACAGTCGCTCTGTCCCCTGTTCCATGAAGATCTTTGTGGGTAAAAAATGTGTTATGTATGTGTTCTTTATTGGTGATCACTCATAGTTTGTTTTTGCTCCCTGAGCAATTGAGGATCTCTGTGTTAATTGCCATCTACTGCAAGGAGAAACTTCTCTGGTGAGGTTCGAAAGGTGTTCTAATCTGCTGGTATAGCAGCAAGTGATTAGGAGTTATCTTAATACTATTTCCATTTAGCAAAACAATAATACTGGGTTCTTCTTAGGGCCTATGATCAATCAATCCACAGATTATTGGCCTCTTTAACAGTACCAGATATGTGTTCTATCTTTTGGAGCAGACTTTAGGTCCAATTAGTTACTCTATTAGTAACATCTATACCACAATTGCCTTAGTGAGCATATTTTGTCAGGCCGGTCATTGTAGTTAGTTTGCAGAATTCACAGCAGGGTGAGGATGATGACTTTTTCTCCTCCAGTAGAATGTGTAGGAACTTGAAGTACCATGAAAGCTAGCCAGTAGGAATGAAGCTTCCAGGTGAATACCAGCTCAATTTCTCCATGGTCTATGAGTCAAGTACATGGTGTCCTAAGCAATAGGATCTTATTGTCAAGTTCTGGATGCCATTCAAGATTACCTTTTTTAAGGCAGCTAATTTTTTTCCCTGATAAGATAGAGGACTGAGGCACTTCTTTTTCTTCAGGCTTGCCTTTTTGTAATTTACATGTGGAAAACAGAGGAGTTTGAATAATTTTCTCTCTAAAGCCTAAACCGGCGAGACTAGAAAGAGTTGTGTACAGGATAATCCCTGCCCCGCCTTTCCATCCAAGATCCATGTGTTATGACTGGTGCGATACTAAATAACTGCCAGTGTCTTTCATAGTCACGCCATTAGGTAGAGTAGAAACAGCTCCAAGCTGCTCCACCCAGGTGAGCAACAGGTCCAACTGCTTTGATGCTTCTCCGTACAAAATGTCCTGCCAGTATAGGTGTGGACACAATAAATCCTGAGTAATGACTATGCTTCCCTCAAGTGTCTCTGGTATAAATGGTAGTCAGATCAAAAGACCTCAACATAAATCCAGTCACACTGAACCTCATAGAAGAGAAAATGGAAGGAGCCTTGAATGCATTGGCACAGGAGACTACTTCCTGATATAACACCAGTAGCATAGACACTGAGATCAACAGTTAATAAATGGAACCTCCTGAAATTGAAAAACTTCTGTAAGACAAAAGGACACTCAATAAGAAAAAGCAGCAGCTTACAGAATAGGAAAAGATCACCAACCTTACATCTGACAGAGGACTGACCTCAAAAATTTATAAAGAACTCAAAAAACTAAACATCAAAATATCAAATAATCCAATTTAAAAATGGTATGAATTTAAACAGAGACTTCTCAAAAGAAGAATCTCAAATGGTCAATATACACTGAAAGAATTTTTCAACATCCTTAGCTATAAGGGAAATGCAAATCAAAACAACCTGAGAGACCATCTTCCGCCTGTCAGAATGGGTAAGATCAAAAACACTAATGACAGCCTATGTTGGAGAGGATGTGAAGCAAGGGGAACACTCCTCCACAGCTGGTGGGAGTACAACTTGTACAGCAACTTTGGAAATCAGTATGACTGTTTCTCAGAAAATTGGGAGTCAATCTACCTCAAGACCCACTGATACCAATCTTGGGCATATATCCAAAGGATACTCAATCATAACACAAGGACTCAACTATATTCATAACAGCATTATTTGTAATAGCCAGAACCCAGAAACAACATAGATGCCCCTCAACTAAAGAATAGATTTTTTTAAAAAGAATGTGCTACATTTACACAATGGAATATTACTCAGTAGTAAAAAAATAATGGTCATGGAATTTGCAGGCAAATGGATGAAACTAGAAAAAAATATCTTGAGTAAGGTAACCCAGACCCAAAAAGAAAAACATGGTTTATACTCACTCATAAGTGGATATTAGATGTAAAGTAAAGGATAACAAGGCTACCAGAGAAGCTAGGTAACAAGGAGGACCCTAATAGGGACACATGGATCACCTTAGGAAGGGGAAATAGTTGAGATATCTTGGGTAAACTGGGGGTGGGAAGTAGAGAGGAGGAAATGGGGAATGCGAACATGAGGGTTTGGGATGGTCAAGTTGGGGGCAGGATAGAGAGGGAGAGCAATGAAAGAGATATTTTGAGAGAGAGGGCCATTATGTGGTTAGGAAGAAACCTGGTGCCAAGGAAACTTGTTGACTGAGACAGTTCATTCATTCCTGGTCACCCAGACCAGTAAGGTTCTGGCTGATGGCTCATGTCTTTCTCCTTCCACAGGTACATGGTGTCTCCTTGACTCTGCCTACTTTCTCCCAGCATTCAGCTTAGTTTTCCCAACTAGCTCTATTCTTCCCTGCTATAGGACCAAAGCAACTTTATTTATTAACAAAACATATTCACAGCATTCAGAGGGGAATCCCACAACACATTTTCTTTTCTGTCTAAATAAAAAGAAAGGTTCTAACTTTAACATAGTAAATTTACATATAGCAAAACAGGTATCAAGCAAGAATTACAGTTACAATATTTATATCTACTTTATCTTTTATCATAACTAAGGAAAACTATAGCTATCTATTCTTCAACTCCATCAAAGACTACGGAAGGATATGATATTACCTAAGTTCACAGGAAGTGCATTTTAAGCAACTTCCAAATTCTAGCATTGACAGAGACATCTCGCTGCCTAGACATTCACTCAAAGTTCTTCTGTAATGTTGTGACATCCATGTTTAGCCTACAGGCTCATAGTATCCAGAAGACTTTACCACAAAGCAGGAAATTTCAAAGACAATTCCACCTGTATTGGCAGTTTGTCACTTTCTTCTATGTCCTGCAGAATGTCTGGAAGACTCTTTCATGAAGCAGAAACCCTGCAGGACTATCTCACTTTTAGGCAAGTTCATCAGTCATTTTTCTGTGGGTCCTATATGTCCAGTTTATCCAGTATAGCATCAAGCAGTCCAGGTAAGAGCAATTTCTTGCCTAAATGGTTAACCAACTCCATAAGGAGCCTCTTTAATGCCCATCATCCTGTTGAAGTTTGGTGTTGCCAGGAGATGTGTCTCATTGTTATGAAAAGTCCTAAGTTCATAAAATATTTTAAATGCCATATTCTGTTAGTCTTTGAAAGATTTAAAGAATAACTATCCATCTGTAATATATCTCTGTAAATCTAGAAAACCTAACTAATATGACTACAAGCTTGACTATTACAAATGACTTTTAACCTGTATTTCTTAATTATATATTACATTTCTAAATGAGCTGCACAAACACAATACCTTATTCAAGAGCAGAAATACACATATAACAAAATTGATCTTAAATGTGCATCAATAAACCAAGCTCCATACCCAAAGCAAAGAATTACATCTCTTTAAATATAAACAAGAATTTATAAATAATCATTTAGGGAATTTGGGCATAGTTCTCACCAAACTGCTTCCTGATTTTTGTTGGGTGAAATAATTTTAGAGTTCGCAAAGACCTTCTAGGGTTCTTGATTCATTGAACCACATTAGTCTGGCAGGAATCCACAGGGTCTCATATTCTGTGGAAACAAAAGCAGAACCTCTTTTCCAAAGCAACATATCCTTAGACCCAAATATTGAAGTCAAGATACCCTTAAAGTATATATGTTGGTTTAGCTTTGCAGCCTGTACAATAAAATGTCTCTCTGTACTTAGCTCACTCACAGTCAAAATATTCAAAGAAAACACAATAATATATATATGATCCTGACTCTCTGTGTATTTTCCATCTTTATGTGGCCATTTCTCTTACTCTATTACTTTTTCTTCAAGTTTAATATCTATTTTATTATCTTTATTTCTTTAATCCATGACTATCTGTACACTTTTATATTATAACTGTCTGTGCTCTTTCCCCCCCCCCTCTCTCAAGCCTACATACATTTATTCAACATTGTGACCCATTTAGAGGTCTTTTCCATCTGAATCTGTCTTTTTACATATCTGTAATCCTTTTCTGACCAGGACCACTTCTTTTTTTTTTCCCATACATTGTTTTGTTTTATTTTTTCCGTTCAAGAACATAATTAAAGAAATAAAATTTTTACCTTTCTTCCCCTTCTCCCGGTCCCCTCCCACTACCCCCCCACCCCTCCTCCCTCCCCCTTCTTCCTTGAAAGAGGGCATGGTGCCCTGCCCTGTTGGAAGTCCAAGGCCCACCCCCATCCCTCCCGGCCTAGGAAGGAGTGCTTTCAAAAAGACTCGGTTCTCAA
>PVIU01030994.1:0-15422 GCA_004026605.1 Ondatra zibethicus | reverse complement strand
TAATGCAAGTCGGGTGGTCCTTGTGAGGGATAATGCAAGTCGGGTGGTCCTTGTGAGGGATAATGCAAGTCGGGTGGTCCTTGTGAGGGATAATGCAAGTCGGGTGGTCCTTGTGAGGGATAATGCAAGTCGGGTGGTCCTTGTGAGGGATAATGCAAGTCGGGTGGTCCTTGTGAGGGGATAATGCAAGTCGGGTGGTCCTTGGTGCGGCTGCTTCCCACAGTTCTCCTTCCACAGGTTTGAACCTTGTGACCATTGCTGTGGTTTGCGGGGTCCAAACTCTGCCTTTCCTGTCCCCTCTGTGGCATCGTCCCTATCTGTCTGCTGCCCTGCTCTGCTGTCCCGACCCTGCTGTAGCAGCACCAGCTTCCTCGGCCCACCCTCATGCCTGCAGATGACCACAGGTGTCTCAGTCGCTCTCAGCTTGGTCACTGTCAGCTGGGAGACTTCCTTGCCATGCCCGTCTGGAGTCTCACGCTCTCCCCTAAGCTCTCTGTGTTGTGTTGTTCAGTTTTACCAGTTAATCTTATTTGAAAAGATATCCTTGATGCTGTGTTTCTTTATTTTGTTCCTGGGTGTTGCCTAGAAATGTCAGTCTGAGCACTGAGTGTTCTGTAGGTGTGTACATACGTATTCTCCAGGGTGATGTATAATCCCTTTCCTTCTCTGTGTTGTCCTTGTCTCCTTCTGTATGTGTCTATACATATCATATATGTAGACTTTGTCTGTATGTGTGTCTATACATATCATATATGTAGACTTTGTATGTGTGTCTATACATATCATATATGTAGACTTTGTATGTGTGTCTATACATATCATATATGTAGACTTTGTATGTGTGTCTATACATATCATATATGTAGACTTTGTATGTGTGTCTATACATATCATATATGTAGACTTTGTATGTGTGTCTATACATATCATATATGTAGACTTTGTCTGTATGTGTGTCTATACATATCATATATGTAGACTTTGTATGTGTGTCTATACATATCATATATGTAGACTTTGTCTGTATGTGTGTCTATACATATCATATATGTAGACTTTGTATGTGTGTCTATACATATCATATATGTAGACTTTGTCTGTATGTGTGTCTATACATATCATATATGTAGACTTTGTCTGGCTGCTGCTGACTGCTCTTGAAGGCCACACTACTGAGGGGCTGTTTGAGAAATCCTGCGTCTGTATGGAAATCTCTTCATTTATTCATCTCAGACAGTCAGGTGCATTGGGCGGTATCTCTGCTGGAAATGCCTGTGCTTCTCTTAGGAGGAGGATGAATGGCGTGCTGCTGCAGAGGGTGATCCTGCAGCTCGGTGGCATTGCTGGACCATAGCAAGAAGATGACAGGGTTTGAGAAGCATTCCATGAGGAAAATCTTGCCTTCCCGCCTCAGTCTAGGCCTCCCAGATGCCAATCAAGCCTGCTTCTCAGGTTACCTCACAGGTCCACAGTAGGCACTGGTTTTGCCCTGACTTTATCACTCTTACAATACTATGCATGTAGGGTAAAGCCCTGTCTTGCTCTTTGGAAGGAGGAAGCTCCAAAGGTTCATCAGTGGCCCAAGTATGTTGTGTCTAGGCATCCGTAATATAGGTGCTTCACTACATGTAAAATTTCTTTGCCATCTCCTCACTGTAAGGAAAGCATCAGGCATGTTTTCTACTTCTGACTAGACATGGTTTGTACAGATTACCAATCATTCTGTAAAATTTGTTTCCAAAGCTTTTACAGCTTTGAAAATGTGAAATAGTTTCACACTGTAAAAATACAGAGAGCTCCAGTAGTGCCAGTTTACAGAATTTACCAACTTATTCCTTTCCTTATTTGTGTTATCCTTATCTCTTTCAGTGTATGTGTCTTATACGTATATGTTTATGTATGTAGAATGAGCCTAGCTACTGTTGAGTGAGCCTCCATCTGTTTGTGCTGGAGTCGTTAGTGATCAAGTACATGTGAGCACTCATTATAGCTGCTACTGCAGTTAATGTCTTCAGGAATTACTGTGAGATTGTGAAATAGAGCCTCTTCTCCTGTGTCAGTGATGTGGCCACTGCAGCTAATAGCTAATGACCTATCTGATTCCGTAGGCTGCCATGAGGTGAGGTTCCCATGTGGATCTGGACCCACCTCACTCCAGAGCAAACACGTGGCTACATAACCATCAGGATATGTTTGTATTTTAATTGTATGCCGGTAGCATGATTAATAAAAACCCAGAGTCAGAAATTGGGGTTCAACCTGAAGGTCAGAAAAGCAAAAACAGCAGCTACTGGCTCTTACCTCTACCTCAGTCCGAAGTGGCGATCCTGCCTCTAGGAATCTCAGAATGAGACTGAGAGCGCTCTGCTCTGGTTTTATAATCCTCTCTAGTTCTGGGATTAAGGGTACACAGCACTACCGCCTGGTTTCTATGGCAAGCTAGTGTGGCTATTGGGATTAAAGATGTGTGTGATTACTGCCTGGTCTGTAGGGGTGATCAGTGTGGCTGTTTTACTCTCTGAACTTCAGGCAAGTCTTATTTATTAAAATACAAATGAAATATCACTATATATGCATTTTAGGGATGTCTCTGTTTGTGTCTCTGTCTGTCTGTCTCTCTCTCTCTCTCTCTGTGTGTGTGTGTGTGTGTTTGAGAGAGAGAGAGGGAGAGGGAGGGAGGGAGACTATAACTGTCTTTTCAAAGTTGTTGGTTTCCTAGATGTGGTCAAAGCAGGGTCTCCTGTGCTGATGTGCTGCAGGAATATTCAGTCCAGCTCTGTACAAGGTGAAAAACCCTGTCAGTAGTAACATGGTTGCTAAACATGTAAAAGTTGAAGTTACTGAAGAAAAATGTTAAATTAAGTAATTTGTCTTATCTAGATCATGTGTGCTGTGTGTGCATCCACATCCTTCCCATGCTTAAGGCTCTGTGTATAGTAAGAATTTTCCTATGTGGATTCAGGGCATTTCTCCCTCTTCATGTGATTCCACTAAGAGTCAGGAGAGGGAGCTGTTGCCATCAGAGTTTGTAATGTCTTTTAAAAGTACAAATGGATTGTCCTTTACAGTTTTTGAGAAACTCTCTTGGTACCCTGTAGTATATTTAGTAAATTTCAGCTATGTCATTGCAGTTCAGGATGACAGAATGTTATCCCTATTTTTTATCTTTGACCGTATCAAGGATGAAATGTTTTATCATCATGTCCCTAGAATTTGGGTTGCTCTGCTTTCTTTGTCCTCAGTGAGACAGGAGGAACCTGGCCAGGCACTAATGAGACAGCTTCAGTGAAGCACACGGGGTCAAAGAGTCAAGGCCACCTTGTTTGGTCCTCCATTAGCATAGTGACAGAATTCAAGGATGAACCAGGTACGGGAATAGACAGAATTCCTGAATTTCAGCAGTGAGGCCTAGAGCTTGCTGAGCCAGGTGCTGATACACACTGTGTACTGAGAGGAGGACACCAGGAGTTCTGTGGGGCCAAGGGAGAGGAGCCTGAGACAATTAGTTGTGGGTGTCTAGACTAGCACGCGTCAGTCCCCTTGTTGCTGTAGCAGAGGAAGGCTAACGTGAAGTAGGACGTAACGCAAACATAGCCTGAGCCTGCTCATTTCATAGGCCGTTCTAGCATGCTGTCTGTGAGTAATGATCATACATATGTACCAGTTTCTAGCATGCTGTCTGTGAGTAATGATCATACATATGTACCAGTTTCTAGCATGCTGTCTGTGAGTAATGATCATATATATGTACCAGTTTCTAGCATGCTGTCTGTGAGTAATGATCATACATATGTACCAGTTTCTAGCAGGCTGTCTGTGAGTAATGATCATACATATGTACCAGTTTCTAGCATGCTGTGTGTGAGTAATGATCATACATATGTACCAGTTTCTAGCAGGCTGTCTGTGAGTAATGATCATACATATGTACCAGTTTCTAGCATGCTGTCTGTGAGTAATGATCATACATATGTACCAGTTTCTAGCAGGCTGTCTGTGAGTAATGATCATACATATGTACCAGTTTCTAGCAGGCTGTCTGTGAGTAATGATCATACATATGTACCAGTTTCTAGCAGGCTGTCTGTGAGTAATGATCATACATATGTACCAGTTTCTAGCATGCTGTCTGTGAGTAATGATCATACATATGTACCAGTTTCTAGCAGTCTGTCTGTGAGTAATGATCATATATATGTACCAGTTTCTAGCAGTCTGTCTGTGAGTAATGATCATATATATGTACCAGTTTCTAGCAATCTGTCTGTGAGTAATGATCATATATATGTACCCCTTTCTAGCAGTCTGTCTGTGAGTAATGATCATATATATGTACCAGTTTCTAGCATGCTGTGTGTGAGTAATGATCATATATATGTACCAGTTTCTAGCAATCTGTCTGTGAGTAATGATCATATATATGTACCCCTTTCTAGCAGTCTGTCTGTGAGTAATGATCATATATATGTACCAGTTTCTAGCATGCTGTCTGTGAGTAATGATCATATATATGTACCAGTTTCATCCATAAATTGATTGCAATTGTTTATTTAAAATTCTTAGTGGGAATTGTAAAACTTGCAGAACTGATTCTGAAAGACTTTTGGATGGGTTAGGATATAGCTCAGTGGTAGAACACTTGCCTAGTGTAGGACTACAGGCTCTCTTCCCAGCCACGTAGATGGACAGTTAGGTGGGTGGTAGATAAGTAGGTAGACAGATGAGGGCCTCTTTTTGGGAAAACGAATAGAGGGATGGATGGCTGCAAAACTTGGACTTAAAATTTTAATGGTAAGCTATTAGAATCTTTTCTGTGCATGCTGTAGGACCAGACTTTAGACAACAGTAAGATAGTAATCAGGGAGTCAGGACAGAATTTAAGAAATAGACTGTTGCCATGACATTTGAGGCCCTTGTGTGGTCCTTGTTGCTGCCCTCTGCTTTTCCTTCTGCCAGAGGGAGCCACCATTCTGTATTGAGCTAATTGTTCCCCTATCTTTTTCTTTTTAAAATTTAAATTAAATGTAAACCTTTCTGTATTGTGAATTGATAACAGCAAACAGATCCTTACTTGTTTTTGAAAGTGAGTGGTGAGATGGAGTCTGCTTGGCCAGCATTATCCATTGTACTCCTGCCCTTAAAGAAGCTTGGCATCTCTGGAGAGAGACCCAGACGAGTGGGACAGAGTACCACTGCTCATCTTTTACAATTCAAAACCAGCAGATTATTTTAAGCCATTTAATTACATCTGATAAACATTTACTTACCGAAAATAATTATCACATAGTTTAACTAAGTATAACATGGTATATCTTTATATCTGGGTGTGTCTTCATCCTGTAGAGTATATTAATTCTTGAAAACTTTGGTATAGAATAGGTTGTATAATTTGCAAATAATAACTGGCAAAGAGGGTCTATAGAGTTGAATATATAGGAAATGTAAATCCTCAAAGAGTTTATTATATATTCATTTCAGAGGGAAAAGGTCTGATGAAGTATTAAGAATAAATTCTAAGGATCTGATGCAGGGTACATCTTGGTCACAATATTTTCTGTTTATAACTCATCATATACTTTGCTAAAGGTTCTTTGAAGTTTTTTGTTTTTCAATACAAGCTGCTAAAAGCAAATCAGAAGTCTCTAGTGGCTCTTGATGCCTGAGGTTAGATTCTTGCATCACAGTGGTGAGGATAGCTGTGGAGCTGATAGCAACGGTGACTGCTCTGGGGTAGCCATGGTCTCACGTCTCATAAAGCAGCCTACAGAGTGTCCATGCCCAGCGCTGCCGTTGTCACCCACTTTAGACTGTAGCAGATCCTACTGAGTGTGGATCCAACACCAAGGCCTGCTTTGCTGTCTTCTCTTTGCTGACCTTTAGGCACATGTGTGTTTATTTTGCAAGGTCAGAAGTTATTTTAAGTCCTCTGATTTCATGTGCCCAGGCTTCTGGATACTACTGTTCTGGTAGGCTCTGCTACCTGTCAGTTCGACTTGATATGCACTTACCATGATTTCGGCCACTTCTCCTTCTGTGGTTTATTTGACTACTTTTCTATGGAGCTGACTCATACTCACTAAGGAACTGGAAAGCTGTCTTTCTGTGGGGCTATATAAGTGTTTGTGTACTTCCTTCTGTGTGTGTATGTGGAGGGCAGTGTTCAGTGCTGAGTGTTTTCTCCATTGCTCTCTACCTTATTTTTTGCAACAGGTTCTCATTGAACCTGTGACTCAGTGGTTGACTGGACTGACTGGCCAGAAAGCCCCGGGAGTCCTTTTCCGTTTCCCAGTAGTGACATTGCAGAAGCATGGCGCTCCTGTCTGCAGTGCTTTCTAAAGATGGGTGCTGCAGATCTGGACAAGGTCCTCATGTTTTTACAGCAAACACTACACACTGAGCCATTTCCCCAGCACTATTTTTTTGGGATTTTTATGTGTTTTGCCACTTTGACAAATCATAGCTATATTGAAGATTTTTTTTAAAAAGTGATTTATATAATCTCTTCAAAGAAAAAAATTTATGATCCTTAGAATGTCACATAATTGATGACTTTTTTGTGTATTCCCATTAAAATTAAGTATAAGGGAAGATTAACTGAGGATATATTTTGCTGTCTGAATTCAGTTTATGGGAGGGTAAGAGAGAAACAGGGATAATAGCACAGGGAATACTTAGAGAATGACTGGTAAGTTAGTATTGAAGGTTGTTAAAAAGGTACCTTATGGGTTTTCCTTTGTGCAGTCTTTTCCCTCCCTCTCTCTCTCCCTCCCTCCCATTTTTGAAAACGCAGATAGACTGACATTTACAATTAGTTCCATATCTCATTAGGACAGTTCACAGTCCTTAGGATGCTGATTTATTAGAGGATAAAACCAACAAAGGAAAGATCTGTGGAGTGAGGTTCACTGGAAGCAACCCAGTGCCTAGAGTGCTCACTGTTCTCGTGGGGTGCTCCCAGGACTGTGCAGAACTGATACAATCTTAGAGATTCAAGTTTTTATGGGGTCTGCTGTCGGTTCCTGCTACCTAGAGCTACTGTCTTTCCAGACTCCTACAAGGAAAGAGGTGCTTAGTATAAACCAAGGGCACAGGCATTAGGCACAGCCTTATCAAGTAGGTGGAGGGATTCTGTGAATCCTGTCCTCCTGGATTGTCAAAGACTGTCCCTGTGAGCAGGTCTTGTGAAGAGTAGAGGGACTCCAGCATGCTATATGAGCTCTTTTCTGCACAACTCCATTAGCATTTTGATTAGGTTACGGCACAGCCTGGTGAACAGAGGAAATAGTCCAGTTGTGTCTTTGAAGTGTAAATTGAGCTTGCCAAAGGGCCTGATCAGCAACGCAGAGGATAAAGGAATGTATACTTATTTGATCTTAGTATCAAGCTAATTATTACCAATTTCCAGATGCAGAAGGAGAAAGATTTTTCCCAGCATGGTGTATTGTAGTCTTTTATCAGTATTCAGAGGTGTAGTTAGAATAAAGCAGAGAGAAGCGACTTTCGCTGCTCTTAGCCTTTGACTTCTAAGAAAGTATGCTTTACTTTTTAGAGCATGTTAGGATCATAGTGAAACTGAGAGGAGGGCCATGCCGAATCATCCCATGTGATCCCTTCTGTCTCTCCCTTTACCATGCCTCACCAGAGAGGAGCATAGTTACAGCCTATGCCCACATGTCAACCATGGTGCACAGCAGTCACTTTTCTTACATGTGTGTGGGTTTGGGCAGATTCTAGGGGTGTGTATCTGCTGGTAAGTATTCTGTGCAGCCATTTTATTATCTTAGAAGTCTTCTGTCCTCGCCTTTCCTCAGTGTCTGGCAATCACTAACCTTACTATCTTCATACTTTGTGTTTTCTTCACACACTTCACACAGAATGTCACACAGCAGATGGAATTATGAAATGCATACACTTCAGACTGACTTCCTTTAGTTATTATCATGTAAAGCTTTTTCTATTTTTCATAGTGTGATAGCTCATCCCGTGTTAGTACTGCTTAGATGTGCTAGCTTTTTCATTAATATACTGAAAGAAATCATGTCTAGTTCTAAGTTTGGTGAATTTTGATTAAAATAGTGTGTGTGTCTGTATGTTCATGCAGGGTTTTGTATAGACATTTTATTTCCTTCCTTCCTTCCTTTTTTTTTTGAGTCAGGGTTTCTCGGTGTAGCTTTGGAACCTGTCCTGAAACTCACTCTGTAGATCAGGTTGGCCTTGAACTCAAGAGATCCACCTGCCTCTGCCTCCTGAGTGCTGGGATTAAAGGTGTGCACCACTACTGCCTGGCTTGTGTAGACTTTTTTCAACTCAACATATTTGAGTATAAACAGTAAGGAGCACAATTATTATGTTCTGTGGCAAGAGTATGTTTACTTTTTAAGGAAGTTGCCAAACTTTAGATAGGCTCCAGAACATCCCCCCCCCCAAAAAAACCAGACAAGTTATTCCTCTTAATTGCCCACCAGGACTGAGTAAGATATCTTGGTTGCAGAGAAGTAGAAAAATCAAGCTGGAACTGAACTGGAAGCTTCCTCTGATGCTGGAAGGTTCTGTTCAGACTCTGGGGCTTATTAGACATCAGTGATCCTACAATCACTCATGCAATAGTGGCATGACTTACGTGGGTAGCCAACGACCCTGCAGTCAAAAACACATGTCTGAGGGGATCATAGGCTTTTGTTTAGATAAATTGACATGGTACTAAATTACATTCTAAGCATCTGTGTTTATACTCAGATAATTACTACTCTTTATCTTTTATCAGAAAAGCTTTTCTTTGTAGTGAACAGTGGTGAGTACAGAGGTTCGTGCCTGCTCAGGATGCTTAGAATAAATGATAGTTGAGCACCCTAAATAAGACTTTTAGTCCATTGTCTCTGAATCTGACATTGTGAACAGAGAGTGAAAAGAATGTAGGAGCCAGAAGATAAGGAGAAGCCTGTGCTGTCTTCAGGGTGTGACAGCCACTGTAAATGTCTCCGAGCAGCTGTGGTGGCTTGTACTGGACTGTACAACACTGCTGCTCAACAGCCGTCATGAACTTGGGTGAGGGGCCTCCGTGCTGAACTATTTCAGTTGTCTACCCATTGCTGAGCCAACATGCTCTAATGGATATTTCCAGATCCAGTGACATGTCCGGTCCTGGTTAAACTCAGTGGGTCACAAAGCAGAAAGACATGGATATGGGAAACTTGTGAGGAGAAGGGGAAGACAGGATTGATTAGAGAGGGAGACACAGGGAGGATGGTGGTGAGAATAAATAATACATGTATGCATGTATGGAGTTGTCGAACAACAAAAGGAATCAACAAACAAATGAAAGAAATTGCCCAACTATCTTCCAAAATGGCTGTGGCACTTTGTATTCCCAGAGGCAACAAGTGATGGTTCTTGTAGGTTGTTCTTTGCCAGCATTTGCTGTTGTCTGCTCTGAATGTTTTGCATCTTCTACATTGATAATCATATTGTCTGTGAGGAAAACTTTCTACTTTTTTCTTTGCAATTAAGGTACCCTTTGCTATAGTTTGGATCTGATATTTCTGGTAGTCCCCATGTGTTAAAAGTTTGGTTTAACTGTTGCTATAGAGAAATGCTGTAAACTTTAAGAAGGGGACCCAGTGGGGTATAGGGTGGTAGCCTGTCCCCTTGCCACTTCCGGTTATGAGGTGGGTTGTCTTGCTGTACTATGTGCTGCTGTTAGGTTGAGCTTCCTGCCCCTGGCACCAAAGCAGAGGGGCCAACTGATTATGAACTGAAACCTTCAAAATTAGTAGTCAAAATAGACCCCTTTTCTTTATAAATTCATTGTTTCAGATCCTTATTGATAGAAAGCCAATCATTTTATATTTCCTGTCCCTGTCTTACTGCATTATCCAAGACTTTCAGCACAGTCCTGCATGGTAGCAATGAGAAGAGACATCCTTTCTTTGTCAGGTCTTAGTGGGGAAGCTTTGGGTTTCTCCCCATAACTGTGATGTTAACTATAATTTTTAAAATAGCTATTCTTTGTCAGTTTCCTTTCTCTTTATAATTTATTCAGGGTTTTCTTTTAGTCATGAATGGGTGATATTATGTGTTTTTATTTGTTGATAGAACACATTAGAAGTATTCACTCTGCTTACACCTTTTGGAATAGAGTTGAGAATATTGGTATCATTTCTTACATATTTTCCAATGAAATAATTTGATCCTATGTTTATTTTTGGAAGATTGTTAATTATTGGCTCAGTTCCTTGATAGCGACAGGCCTGGTCAGATTATTTTCTCATCTAAATTTTGACAGATGTTTTTCAAGGAATTGAACCATTTCACCTAGGTTATCTAATTTGTTCATAGTATTCCTTTATTGACCTTTCAATTTTTCTTCAAGTTTGTACTGATGTCTCATTTTTCATTTCTGGTAATTATGAAATTTATGTTCACTCTTGTTTTCTTACTTTGCTTAGATATATTGATTTTATTTTTTAAGAACCTCCTTTTGGTTTCTTTGATTTTCCTCTTGTGGTTTCACTGACTTTTGTTCTAATTTTTATTATTTCTTTTCTGCTGCTTATTTCAGAATTAATTTACTCTCTTGTGGCCGTCCAGTATGTGGAAACGGATATAGTTTCTGGGTGCTCTTGCTTTTCTGGTGTGTGATTTAGTGCTGTCCATTTCATTTGAAGCCCTACTGTGATCTCATTTCACACACTTAGGTCTTCATTGTTGGACTGACTGTGTTTAGAATCACTGTGGACAATGCTGTACATCTCTAGGTGTGGCTTTAAGGGCTTTTCTGAGGGACTGTGCGGGTGACACTATCCATGTGCTAGAGGCCTGGGTAGAATAAAAGGGCTAGAAGGCCAGCACAGTGCAGGCGATGCCCTGTCTCTAGTCCTTGCTGCACTGTGAGCCTTCTCTCTACTTTGTGCCTCCCTTTTCATGATCCATGGAAATTCTTACATTCACTAAAATCATTGAATCAGGAGCCAAAATGAGTCTTTCCTCTTTTATAGCTTGTTTTTTTGCTAGGCATTTTGTTACAACATTGAGAAAAATTAATATATTTAAATTTCTCTTGATAATTGATATCTGACCTTTGTGTTATTTAGAAGTTTGCTTGGTCACCATGATATGCTGACATTTTCCAGCTGACTTCATTGTACTGTTTTCTACTTGAACTCCATGTAAGATTTAGAGCCTCTACATTTGTTAAACTTTGTTTGATGGTTTTGTGGTCAATGATGCTGTACTTTTGCTGATTATTCTATGTGAGCTTGAGAAAAATATGTATTCTGCTGTGAGTTACCTCACAACAACGTACCAAAGTGTGTGAAATAAAGTCACAGTAGGGCTTCGAGTGAAATGCACAGCACTAAATCACACTCCAGAAATGCAAGAGCACCTGCAGTTTCTACGTGCTAGAAGGCCACAGGAGAGTGAACTACTTCCAGAATAATTAATTCCAAAATTATATAAACAGCCTATAGATCCCATTATTCCTAAGCAATTAATGCTGTTTTCGAGTTGAACTCTGGTGTGGGTGCTTCTGATAGAGAGGTGCTGACGTCTCTGTTCTGTCAGCGGGAGCTACCTGCCTCTCCTTGCACTCGTGTTTGCTCACTTCTGTTCAGTGACAACACGTGAGGGTTGTCGCATCCTTTTGATCACTTTATTACTGCCTACTAACTCCTTGTTGTCTCTCCCACCCCCAGTTAACTGTCCAGAATGCATTGGGTCAAAGGAACCATAGGAAATAGGCCTTTAGGAGCGTGGTTGATATGTGTGTGTGTGTTCCTCCAGCCCTTCAGTGAGTGTGCCTCTGTCCTGTGTGTTTCACCTGTGACCCTTGGTTCTCTGCTAACTACTTAGTCTGCTATAGCAGCTAGAGTTGATATTTCCCATTCCCTGGACAGACTTGGCTATGCTAAAACTATGGTTGTTTTCCTACTGGGAGAATAGTTCTTGTTTTGATTTTTTCCGGTACTGACTCTTACAAAGTGGCAAGACTCCTGGAGATAACAAACCGTTCTTGCTCATGCTGGAGTTCCTCTAGAGCTGGCTCAGATTTGTCCACCTGACTCCAGCAATATGTGAGTTACTGCTTAGGATTCCTGAGCAGTATTAAGAGCTCTCTGTATTACTCTGACCTCCCTGTGTTCTCCTGTGCTTTGTCAGAGTCGTCGGGACGGCGCTTGGCTCTTCCAGTTGTTTCCTTGCTCATCTAGCAGGAGTTGGTTGTCAGTTTGTTCAGACTTAGTTGTTCTTAGGGCAGGTGGTGTCTTCCAGTGCTAATGCTGAACTAGAAACCAGAATGTCTTTTTATTGTAAGATTTTGAAATCTGTAGACAGTTATTAGAAAGAAGTAAATAAAACCCCTAAAGACAACTATTGCTCATAACTTGGTCCATTTTCAAATTCATAACACTTTCTCTGCAGAAATTATTTCTATTTTTCCTTGTCACTGCATTGTGAGCATTTTCCAGTTTTAGAAAAATTTGACTTTGAAAAGTTGTATGAAATTCCACTGTTAGGTTTATCCTGATTTACTGGTCCATTCTTCCAATTGGGCATTTAATCTTTCATTTTTTTGTGATTGAAGCACTGTTGTCATCAACATTATTTTGAAAAATCTCTAATGACTATAGAGCTCAGCGGTGTATCAGTTTACCCGGAGGTCTGTGGTCCTCACCATGGGCACACTTAAGAAGCGGCTTCACCATCACCTCTTCCTGTTTATGTGAGCAGTTTATCCTTGTGCCCTTGCACACGTAGACATCGGAGCCTGCTGATGAGGCGTTCATTGCAGGCGCCAGAAGGAGCGGGGTTATGGGCCCCTATTTTCATGTTTCCTTTCCGGTCCTCGTCACGTCTGTGTCTGGTCCTAGTCACGTCTGTGTTTGGCTTCATTATTTTAAATGTCGTGACTGTGTGTATATACTTCTTACAGATAGTTCTTCCATTTTGTCTTTTGCCTTTTAATTTTGTACATATAGGTATCTCAAAAGTTTTCAGTTAGTTTTAAAATTGTTTTATATAGAGCATTCTACTTTGTAAAATCAGACATAGACTCACCTTATCTCCTATAGGTTAATTACTTCTCTTCAGGCCTCACCCTTTTCTCTCAGGGTGATTGCCTCTGGTAAGGAAGCAGATCGTTCAGACTTAATTATTGTGTTATGAAAATGTATGTTCTTACTCTAGTTAAAAAGTTAGTGATATATTATTATCTATTTATGCTTTTTATATTTATGTAAATATTTATTTTATGTGCATGAACGTGGCTAGAGTAGCAAATATCTACGGGATCTTAACAGAGTCCTGTTGAATTTGTACATTAATCTAGAAGGAATTAAGATTTTACTAAGATTGGATTTAGGGCCTTGATCTTACTGATAAGCACTCCACCACTGAGTGGAGTGGTATGTACACTCCCAGTCAAACATGCTTTATTTTGAGTTAGAATTTTGGTTTATTTAGGTTTTCCTTTACAATCTGTATTAAGGTTCTCTAAAGAACAGAGTGGATAGAACAGGTTTGTAAACACAGTAAAGGCGGATTCATTAGGTTGACTTACAGATGTAGTCTGGGCAGTCCAGCAATAGTTGTTTCACACTAAAGAGGCCAAGAATCCAGTAGTACAGACCATAAAGCTGAGCATTTCAGCAGTTGCTGGAGCAGAAGGCCTGGAGGGTTCTTGGACCTTAGTCTGCATTGGAATCCAGGAGGAACTGGCTCTAATGTGGGCAAAGGAATGCCATAGCAACAGAATAGAGCAGAGGCTCTCAACCTTCCTAATGCTGTGGCCCTTGAATACAGTTTCTCATGTTATGGTGACCCCAACCAGAAATCTGTTTCCATCCCTGCTTCCTAACTGTAATTTTGCTACTGTTATGAATTGTGAAGGAAATACCCGCGGTTTTCAGTGGCTCTTAGGTGGCTCCTGTGAAAGGTCCTTCCACACCAGGGCTGCAGCCCAGAGGAATAGATGGGCTTGTCTGCGAGTGAGGGCAAGCGGAGCAGACCACAGCAGCGTCCTTTCCCTTGTCCTCTCACCCGGCTTAGGGCAGGTCGTCTTTCTTCAGATAGCTGAGGGAAAGCCTTCACAGGAGCGCAGCTGCTGCTTGCACGTACCCCGCTCCAGTGCAGTCAGTTGAAACAAGATTCATCACACTACCTTAGCAGAAAACAATTTTGTGTTGATCCTATACTTTCCTCTCCATATGAATACTTTGGTTTTGTGTCGTTGTCATGAATACGCTCCTTGGGGTAATGTCTCCCTTTTCTCCTTGTTAGGTTTGTTCTGCACCTGCATGTCACTGTGCCATGCTTCCTGTTAAGATACTGACTACGCTGAGCGTTCGCGCTTAGTCTGTAAAACACTGCAGACAGCTTTAGAGAGAAAGGCCATCAAGTAACAGATTCTCCTTTTTCCTTGTGCCAAGAGGAAGCTCTACAGCAGCTGGAAGTGCTCCTCCTTTCTAGATCTTGTGCATGCATCATATTATCTTATTTTTGTGGCTGTGTTACTAAAAATTGGTGGCTTTTTCATTCCCTCTGTCCCTGATATTAATTGCTTGCTGTCTTTCTAGGTCAGGTTGTACTCTGTAAGCATTTATCATGACTCGTGAATCTCTGGAAGCAGTGTTGTCCTTTCTGGGTGATGATTATTTAGAAAACTTAGAGCAGGCACCGCACTATGGCATCTTCACCAGGAGTACGCACACCTTCACCAGGAGCACGCACACCTTCACCAGGAGCACGTGCACCTTCACCAGGAGCACGTCCACCTTCACCAGGAGTCTGCGCCACCTTTCTTCTGTTCTGTACTCCTAGTGGCTCCCGAGCAGTACGCATTGCAGGTGACCACTGCCCATATCGGAGCTTACCAGAGCCTTACTGTGGAGCATGACTGTTTAGTTTTGGGGCCTGTTGAAAGATTACAAATGCTCAGACTAGGGCATTAGAAGTTCAGGCTTTTGGCACCACACAAGCTGTGCCCCATGAGTCCTAGGCGAGGCTGAAAACAAGCCATCCTTTATGAGGTCATTTCCACTGCTCTGGCTGCCGCTCTGGACTTAATGTCAGCTTTTTATTTGCCTTTGCTGGTGACTTGAATTCTTTGAAGTACGTTGTTGTCAAGGAAATTTATTTAAGTTAGATGTTTTAGATAGTAAGATTTTTAAAAGGGAATTATGGAAATAGAATCTCATAGAAAACACGTAATTTGGGAAACACAAGTGCAAAAAATGTAAATGATAGGCTTTCTAATTTTCCCTTGGTGTGAGTTTATGTTTGCACACCATGATCTTTGATCTCTAGGATATCGATCTTAGAGCCTCTCCTTGGATTGCAAACTTCTTAACTGTCGGTGGGCCTACTTTCTGTACTCCTAATAAATTATCTGGGTCTCCTCTCTTTCTTCTCGTCTTATCCTCTGTGTG
>PVIU01030993.1:0-15401 GCA_004026605.1 Ondatra zibethicus | reverse complement strand
AGTTTGGATTCACACCTTCCTAGGCCTGGATGGAGGCGAGAGGGCCTTGGGCTTCCCACAGGGCAGGGTAACCTGCCCTCTCTTAGGACTGGAGGGGAATAGGGGAGGGGGAGTGGGGAAGCAGGAGAGAAATGGGAGGGGCGGAGGAGGTGGAAATTTTGAATGGTACTATTTATAATGCAATAATAAAAAATTAAATGTGGAAAAAAAAAGTGGGGCAGGGACTGGAGGTTTCATTTCAGGTGCCACTTCCTGTTGGTTCCCTACTTCCTGACTCACCATGATGTGAGCGAGCTGCTCCCTGATGCCACAGCCAGAGCTGTTCCCACCACCAAGCCTTCTCTGACTGGCGGACTCCCCCGCAGACGGTTAGCCTTCCCTTGAACTGCTTCTCGTCAGGAAATTCTGGCTCACCACTGACCCTTAGAGCACAGATGTGACTTTTCTGGGGGTGGGGGACTCAAGAGGAATGTACGGGCCCATCACATGTTTAAGGCGGCATCTGGCTTAGCAGAAATACTGGGCAGGTTCCAGTGCTGACAGGGGCGGCTCTGCTGTCTCTGCAGGACTCTGGGGACCTGGGGGCTGCACCTGCTTTGCATCAGGGAAGCTCTGGCTGAGCCTGCTCCATGCTGACCTTCAGCTCCCACCCCTCCCACGCCTTTCTCTTGGTGGTGATAGTTGTCAGAGGACACATTCAGGTTCTCACAGGACATGTGACTTTGCCACGTCACCATGCTAAATTTCTCATGTCCCCCATGTCTTTCTGCTTGGATTTTTTTTAAAAAAGAATCCCCCCTTTATTTTCTTAAAAGAGCAAATTATGCCACATGTGGAGAAAATGAACTCAAATTTAGAGTTTATAACAGGCTTCAGTGAAGATATAAAGAGATGGTTTGGTAGTTTATCCCACATTTAGTACATACATACATATATATTAAAGATTTATATGTACATATAAACTATATGTTAAAGGTTTACATGCACACACACATGTTAAAGGTTACACATGCACACACACATGACAAAGGTTACACATGCACACACATATGAAAGGTTTATGCAGAGCAAGAACATGCAATGCCTCATAATGGACTTTCCATGTGGCTGTGGGATGCACCGTCTCACTCCCTACATGGATTAAGATGCATCCTGGCCTGGACTTCTCATTGAGACCTAGGAGGCCAGTTCTAGGTGCAACAAAGGCCTCTGTTCTTCTCCTCAACTTCCTGATTTCCTTTTTGAGCATTTAAAATAAAATAATAGAATGATAATAAATGGGATTGGCCTTAAAATATAGCTTTATTCTCGGACAGTGGAGAGCGGGTGTGATGGACCAGAGGGCTATAGTCTTGCTCTGTGACTGAGGTCTTGTCAGCTCTCTAAGGCTGTCCTTCCTGCATCAGCATCCCCCAACTTGGTATCAAGACTTCTTGTGACTGAGGAGATATATCCAGAGCGAATCTTCATCCAGCGATGGATGGAGATAGAGAGAGAGAGAGACCCACATCAGAGCACTGGACTGAGCTCCCAAGGTCCAGTCGAAGAGCAGAAGGAAGGAGAAGATGAGCAAGGAAGTCAGGACCACGAGGGGTTGGCCCACCCACTGAGACAGTGTGCCTGATCTAATGGGAAAATCCAGCTGGACTGGGACTGAACGAGCACGTGATCAAACTGGACTCTCTGAATGTGGCTGACATTGGGGGCTGACTGAGAAGCCATTGATAACGGCACTGGGACTTGTTTCTACTGCAGGTAATGGGACCCTAGTCTATTTGGATGCACACCTTCCTAGGCCTGGATGGAGGGGGGAGGGCCTTGGACTTCCCACAGGGCAGGGTACCCTGCCCCCTCTTAAGGCTGGAGGGGGAGGGAGGAGTGTGAGTGGGGGAGCAGGAGGGGAATGGGAGGAGGGGAGGAAGTGGAAAGTTTTGAATGGAAAAAAAAAGCCCAGAAAACCAAACCAAAACAAAAAAACAAAAAAGACTTCTCAGAAGTCCAGGTCTGTAGAGAAGTGTTCAAGGAGGCTCGAGGGAACTCAAGGTGCCTTATGTTACTTGCTGTCATTAACCAGACTTTTTCTCAGTTTTAATGGACCATGATCATAAGTACTAGCCACACAGTTCAGTAGTATTGAAAACAATTGCAGTGTGATGTCTTTATCGTGTGTGTGTGTGTGATATTTCACCTTTACAGTGAATTATATCCTGTGCCTGTCACTTAGAGTCACAGTTAATTCTCAATAAACCCCAAGCTTAGGTGAAGTGTCTTTCAAGGTATAAAATAAGCAAGACTCAACTGGAAAATTTTCAGAGGTCATCACCCCTCAGGGCCAGCAGAGGGCAGCAGAGGACCAACCCTTGCAGAACTGCTCCGGGACTAGGAAAAACCCAGGGCTGTTGGCCAGGCGCCTTGGAAGACAAAAGCTGGTTTCACTTAGCCAGTCCCTTAGTACTGAAAGGAGCTAGACAACCTTTCAGTAGCATAAAGTTATTTTCCTGTGAATTCCAACCAAAGAGTGATAATTTTCCCTTTCCTCGCAGCCTGCTTAGCTCAGGGTTCTGAGCCAGTACTTGGGACATGGCCACTGGAAGGCTGTTGAGGGGCCCCTTCCAGACACAATAAGGTACTCAATATCAAAACACTAAGAGGCACGGTGCTCAGAAAACAAAACCCGGCAACCTTGGCCCCAGACAGACAAAAATGAGTTAGCTAAGAAAAACAAGAACAACCTCCCCCCCCCAAAAAAAAAACCGTGACGGCTCTCAGTCCAAGCCTCCCACCTCCAAATTAGAAAACGAAGGTCCCCAGGGCCGTAGGAAGCCTCAATAGGAACACGTCATTATCTAACAGGAAGAAAAGGTTCCCCTTTCTTGATGACATACTACTCCTTGTCTATGAACAAGTCTAGGAATTAAAAAGAGCAGAACTCCACTGCAGCTTTAACTGGCTGCTGCTGCTGCTGCCCTTCGCTGCATGGCCAGGCCATCCAGACCTGATATTAGCAAATGCAGGCTAAACTTCGGGATGCCCCCTCCGGACTCCACCCTTCCCTCCTACCTCTAGCCGAAAAGAACCTTCTTTATGCAAATGAAAGGCTACGCCATTTGACTTCCTGGTCTAGGCAATGGGTTGCTGGCATTTCTTTGACCTCTTAGTAGAATAATTAGGTGATCTTGTTACTAAGCAACGGAAAGGCAGGCAATAAGGCAGCTGAGCTGCGGGAGCAGATGGAGCTGGACTCCTGAGAGGCTGGGCCAGGGGCTCTGGTGTTGTGGGGACGAAAGCCTCCTGCATAGTGACTGACTCAGGAGGAGCTAACGTGATTCCACTGCCCACCCTCCCCCAGCACAGACAGGACCCCTTCACTAGGCAGAATGCCGGAATACCTGTTGCCAAGCAGGTACTCCTCCTGGAAGGAGGAGTCAGGATTGTCTCAGGGAGGCAGGCCCCACCCACTGAATGGTTCTGGGTGGTAGTTTTGTAACTCAAACCCCAAAAATCCCAAAAAGGAAAAAAAAAACACATGACATAAAACTATAAGAGGTTCATCTTTATTCCAAATGTATTTTGAAACGTATTCATTTCCTTATTTTTCATTTAGGGGCCAGAGAAGCAGCTCAGGTAGTAAGGGCTAGCTGTGTAAGCTTGATCACCTGGGTTTGAGCCTCAGGGCATGGCAGCCTACTCTTGGAGTTCTAGCCTCACACAGGCGGTGATCCCTGGGGCTCTCTGACTAGGGAGCGACCGTGCTTCAAAAACCGAGATAGATGCTCACGAGCATCAAGTCTCCAGAGGGAAGAACACATGTGTGCAGCCCCCCTCCCCCATACACACTGGCAAACACAGGTACATGTGTGTGAAATTGTTACATCAAATTGTACACAGCAGCTTTGTGGTGGTCCTTCTACATGTGCACATACTACCAAATGAGCGTATTGTCCCCTTTCCCTCCCCTCCTCCCTCTCAGACCTCTAAGCCCTACCAGACCTGTGTGAGGGGAAGAATGGACTTCTGTCTCCTAATGTTTGACTATGTTGAACTGCTCTGGTTCCATCTATCCTTTTCCTGTGGATGACAAGATTTAATTCCTCTTGATAGCTGAATGATACCCCATCGTCTATCCTGCATTTTCTCTGTCCACTGATCTGAACTGGGCTAATTCCATAACATGGCTTTTGTGAACAGCACAACAATAATCATGCCATGCAGGTGTATTTATGACTGGACCATATGGTAGTCTATTATTTTCAGTTTTCTGGGGAGCTTCCGTAGTGAGTTTCACAGTAGGTGTAGCAATGCACACCCCACAGCAGTGTGTAAAGTTTTTTTCCCCCCACATTCTCACCGGTGTTTGCAGTGGTTCTTTGATAACCATTCTGACTAGGGTGAGGTGGACTCCCCTGATAGCCATTCTGACTAGGGTGAGGTGGACTCCCCACGTGGTTCTGGCTTGTGATTTTTCTCACTGAGCCTGGGAAGTATTTCTCCCTGTACTTGTTTGTGACTCTTTGGTAAAATTATCTTCAGGTAATGGCCCATTTTCATTGGATCATATGCTTTGCTACCTTTTCTGAGCTCTTTCTATATTCCAGATAGTCATCTTCATCAGGTGAATGGTAGAAGCTCCCTCCAAAACTGTAGACCCTTTGCTGGCTGAGTCTCTTGTCGTGAGGTTTTTCTTCTAATTAACTTTATTTTATGTGTCTGATTACCTCATGTATTTAGGTGCACCATGTGTATGAAAGGCCCATGGAAGCCAGAACAGGGTGGTGAAGTTACAGGTGGTTGTGAACTGCCATGTGTATGCTAAGAACTGATCCCAGGTCCTGTGCAAGAGCAGCCAGGGTGCTTAATCCCTGAGCCACCTCTCCAGCCCCTGCCTATGTCAGTTCTTGGCTTTGCTTCCTGAGCTACAGGACTTCTGTGCAGGGAATCAACAGTGTCTTTGACAGTCCTTCCAGCAATTGCAGGGATCCAGGTCTTATAGTGAGATCTTTGACTATTTGGAGTTGAGTTTGTACAGGCTAAGTAATGGGAACCTAGTTTTAGCATCCATATGGAGCAGAGTTGGAGGTACCACAGCACCTGATTTAAAGATGCAAGGACAAAGCCACCATGGTACTGGCATAAACACAGAGTCATATGGAATAGAATAGAGGACCCAGAAGTAAACCCATGCCCTCTCAGGCAACATACTCTTAGGCACCAAAACACCTGTAGAATTAAAAATAGTCTCTTGTAGTGGCTAGAGAGCTGGCTCAGTAATTAAGAGCACTTTCTGCTTTTCCAGAATTAATTCCCAGCACCATGTCAGGACCTTCACAACAGCTGTAACTCCAGCTCCAGAGGATTTGATGTTTTCCTCTGGGCAACCACCCCCACACACATACATAAAAATAAAATAATCTTAAACAAAACAACCACAGCCCTCTGGGACATGTGGGAGGGGAGAGCAGATGTCCATGTCTCACAGAGAAAACTGAGTCTTGTGCTTCCTTTGAACCACATCTCAGGAAAGGACACCGCCCACACAGATGCTGTCCCCGGTGCATGTGTGTTTAAGAAATCCTTACAGATATGAAGTCCGCACCCTGCAGTGTCACCTGGGCTGCAACTTCTCAATGTTTCTGTTTTTAAAATTTTATTACAGTTGTCATTGAGAAAAAAAGGGGAGAGCTAGACAGCAGGGGAGGTGTATCTTGTACGTGTGTGTGTGCTTGTGAGTGTGTGCGTGTGTGTGAGTGTGTGTGTGTGTGTGTGTGTGTGTGTGTAATCCTACACATATCCTAGACTTCCCTTTCTTAAATGTGTCTCTTTGAAAAGGTGGATTACTATCAGCTGAGGTCTAGTTGTTCCTTTAAGAGTTGTGAAGGGACAAATGCCCCTTTGAACAATGCCATGACCCACCCTGGGAGCTGATGGGGGATCATCTCTAGCATGGATGCTGTTTCCCGACTCTTTGTCTCCAGCTGTGTCCCCCAGCCTCCTCCCCCTGGACTGCGGCTCCCATATCTACAGCCATGGTGAGCCAAAGTTCCTAGTACTCAGGGTCCATCCCACTAAATGATGTTCTCAGAGCTCTCATTGTGAGCCTTCCAGGTTGCTGTCTTAGGTATTTTTCTATTGCTGGGATAAAGCACTATGATAAAACTTATAGAAGAAAGAGTTTATTTGAGTTTATGACTCTAGAGGGTTAGTATCCACGACAGCAGGATGAAAGTACGGGACAGGAGCAGGAAATAGGGCTCACATCTAGAACTGCAAGCATGAATCTGAGCTGACCTTATCACCTGGGATTAGCACTTATCCACCACTAAGAAACAAACATTCCATGATGAAAAACCACTAGGTTTCTGGCCACTTTATTTGTTTATAGTGAGATGCACTTGCATGTGTGTACAATGGCACCACGGTGCCCACTGGTGTTGCAATGAGGGGTTCGGGCTGCGTTCCCAGCGCCGGGCCCCTTGTTCTGTCCCACCCGGCTCCCAGTGTGTACCCGAAATAATTACACAGAAACTGTATTCATTGAAATACTGCCTGACCCATTAGCTCTAGCCTCTTATTGGCTAACTCTCACATATTTGTTTAACCCATTTCTAATAATCTGTGTGCCACCACGAGTCGTGGCTTACCGGCATGAGTCTAACCAGTGTCCATCTTGTGCTGGAGAAGCATGGCGTCTGCCACACTGCCTTGTCTCTCACAGCATTCCATTCTATCTACTCCGCCCACCTAAGGGCTGTCCTACCAAAAGGCCAAGGCAGTTTTCTTTATTTAACCAATGACGGCAATACACAAATAGAAGACCCTCCTACACTACACTGGAACCCAGCGTTCAGCTCTGTGGAGGTGGCTCTCTTTTCATACCTTCATGTGGGTCCTAGGGATTGGCTGGGCAAATGCTTCATGTATTTGGAAATACAACTCTTGCCTGAAAGGAAATAAGACACTGTTCTGAGCCAAATGTGAATGATAATGGACCAGGCTACAGACTCAGGTTAACAAAGTTTATGTTCCAATGGGGTAGCAGTTATAGGAAGATTTTGTAGTAACAGAACATGGAAAGTCATAAGCTGAGGCATTCTTCAAATACACAGGTCAGGGTATCAGGCAGGCGGGTTCCAATGAAGCTGGGAACCTTTGCTGCAGGCCTTAGATTCAAGCTGACGACATTCTTAGCTTGGGGTTGGTAGAAGTGAAGGGCCTACTAAGTTAACACATCACAAAAGGCTTCACCAGTTAGTAACAGAGATGTTAGGTCAGACAGACACAGGCAAGGACGGGCTAGTAAGGGGGCGGAGGAGAGCCCAAGAGAAACTGCAGTTTGGATTTGTGATGTCCCAACCTCTCCAGTCACCGACATTCTAATCAATCAGTCTTGTAGATGACTCAGTGGAAAATGTGATTCTCCACAGAAACTTCTGTTCACAGCTCTCATCTGCTGAACCATTATTGCCCGAGAAGTTTTATTTTTGAATGTTAACACACAAAGAACAAAGTTGCTATAAAGAGTTTTATAGTAGAGTGTGGTGGTACGCACCTTTAATTCCAGCACATGGGAGGTATAAGCAGGTGGATCACTGTGAACACCAGCCTGGGCTAAAGGATGAGTTTCTGGACAGTCTGGAGTTCATAAGAGACCCTGTCCAACCAAACAACAAACAAACAAAACAAAGCAAAAACAAAAAACAACTTGAATTTAGACTTAAGGAACATTTTAGAGTTATTGTTACATTGCTACATGCCTAGAGGTTATAACAACATGAAGGGATCTCCTTCAGACTTGTTCAGTCTAATACTTGGCTTAGGGCTCAACACATGCTCCAATGTGTGGCATGCCTCAAGTCTATGAAGCTGGGGAACCTTGGTGAAGAATCATTGCTTGGTCTATGTTTGTTCAGGAGACATCTTTGGTCACCCACATCCCATAGGCAGGTCTGTGCCAGGCTAAGATGGGGTACTATTGAGACCAACATGGACCAGGTCATCATGGTGCATGTGTGTTTGAACTATGGATCTTCATATATTCTGCAACCCAGGCTTCCCAGTGTGGCACACTGGGCACCAGAGTCCTCAGTGGCTCCATGTCTCCTGCTCACCTCTGAAGATGGGGAAGATAACACAACTGGCAGTTTAAATGAGATGTGCCCCATAGTTTCAGGCACTTGAATACTCAGTCTCCAGGTAGTAGTCTTTCTCTGGGAGGCTTAGGAGGAGGTGTGGCCTTACTGGAGAAAGTACATTACTGGGAACTATAACCATGAAGTGGGACACAGTGCTCTACTTCATGGCTCAGTGGCATGCCCATAGCTCTGCAAATAATGGACTCGGTTTCTCTCTGTGAGGGTAAGCCAGAACTTGGGTCAAGGTTGAGCAGAACTACTTTTGAGCTAGACCCATTTTCCCATGTGTGTGGAACCAGATGGCCTGCACAAAGTCTAAATGAAATGCTATTAGACCCCACCCCGTCCACGTCCATTCCATCTGGTTTCACCCGTCTCTAATCTCATTTCTTCCTCTGGTGCTCATCAGCTATAGCTTGGCATCAGCTCTGCAGAGTGATGCCTCTAAAATTAAATTCACAAAGGCCTTGGCAGCTAGTGCTAAATCCAGTCCTGACATCGTCTCCATTCTGGGTTGTGGCCAAGTCCCAGACCTGGGAATGAAGAAAAAGTGCAGGGCCTCACTACGCTCCTGGATCATGTCTGGCATGTGTGAAGGAGGATGACTCATGCCCAGGGAAATATTGAGGGTTGTTGCCAATATGTTTTTGCTGCTTCTGGAAGGGTAACCTCTATCATTGGTAGGGAAGACTGCCCTATGGTCAGGAAGTAGCCTCAAAATACCACCCTCTGCTCAGCTCCCAGGGCTCCAGGAACCTCAACTCTTTCTCTTCTTCCAAATTTCTTGAGGTTGGGCCTCCCTCCTCATTCATATTTCATACCCCTCCATCTTTCCAAGCCAACGGAATAATGAGTTGGGAAAAGCAGGGATAATAAGATGGCTACTTCATATCCTTTGGGAGATTGCTTGCATCACAGGCCTTTAATTCCTAAGAAAATGAATGTTAGGTGTAAAATATGTTGTCCCTACTCACTGGTCTACAGAGCTGTTTCCCAGACTCAGAGTCCTTTTAAGCACTACAGACATTATGCAGATTTTAAGCCAACAAACTCCACTCCCTCTCAAACCCTATTGCTAACATTTTCCTGAGAATTGTCACCTTCAGACAAAGCTTTGCTGTCAACTTCCTTCTTGCCTGGTACCCCAACACTGAGTTCTCTCTGCCATTGACTGAAAAGACACCTTGTGCTAAGGGCCCTTCCTAGGTGTATGTCTTTATTTATAAATACATCGTCTTTAAAAATTGGTACCAGAAGTTGTTGCCTGAGTGGCATTCTCTTGGAGAGGCCCAAGCTCAGGTTGAGCATCTCATTGTGTGTGAACTTGGTACCTTAAGTCTATTTTAGAATGCTCAGTTCAGTATAATTACCACAGTTTCTAAAGGAGTTACTGTGTAATTGCCACATAGTTTATTTCGTGGTAACTATGCAATTAACTTGTCTCATGTCTCTAAACGGAAAATACTGTAATTCTAATACAAATGCATTTAGTGTTCTCCACCACGCTTTACAGTACCTGCATTGTAAGTGTTTTCTTCACTTTCCCTTTTCTCTCCTTCAACAACATGGAGGTTAGTCCGTTGTTTATTCTGTCCTCTTTTTCCTGCTTCCTCTATCACCCCCACACCTTCTCGTCCTCCTTCTTGCTCTTCTTCCTGCCTACCACCTTCCTCTTTCTTTGGCCTAAAAGGATTGTTAAATTTTTTTCTGGAAACTCCTAAATTATCAAGAAATTTGGAACAGAAATATGCAATGGTAGCTAAATTATCCATGGGGATGAATGCTGGGTTGGGGCTCTAAGAACCTCTCACGGTCTGAGGGAAATCAGGAATGAGGCCAGGAGAAAGTGGGCAGGCTTGTGTTTACTTCCTGTTGTATGTCAGTTGGGTTTGGGAGGGGATTGACTTGACTTGGGCCTTTTGTGTTTTCTGGCACATGTCAGTGTGGGACTTGAGGGGGGCAGTTGGTGAATGTCTCCAGGATATTCTGCCTATTGTTTAAGGCAGGAGAAGGAGGCAGCTAGAATTGCACAGCAATAAAGGGCTTTACAGACTGGAAGGAATTTCAGAGCTAATTACAACCTAGAAGAAAGTGGGATGTGCCAACTCAAGCACTTCTTTTTAAGGATCGTTTTGTCTGTGGTCAGCATAGATAGTATCTGTAGAACCCACTGAAATGATGGTTGAATTAACTACTAAACACAAAGCAGTTTTCCCATCAGACCCAGGGCATAACCCTAGGCATAATTTAAGGCTGTCTAATGGATCCATCCATCCATCCATCCCTACATCTAAAGCAGCACATAGAATACCTAGACTTGGCAGCGGAGCATACTTCTCTCTGGTGAAAGAGGTGGTGGGAGAAACCCACAATTAAAGGATAAGGAGAGAGTCCATTGCTGGAGCTCACAGCTGTGAGCGCAACACCTCACCCAGGGCACAAACCCTGCAGGGCCCCCACGAGTGCTCTCCAAGGTACTGAAGGTGCAGCTGCAACCCAAACGTTCCTAGAATAAAACAGAACAGACGAGGTGACACATAAGCACACTGCAGGCTGACATGTTCTGTGTTCTGCAGGGAGAAGGAGAAAACGTGGGGAAGGCAGGGCCACACGGAAGTTCTGAGGAGGAAGGATTCTGAAATAAGTGAGTGACCAGAGAAGGTGATTAAGTCAGAGCTTTGGCCTTGGGGAGGTTTGAAGAAAGCAGGCTTTGAAGAAAAAAGTGTGGATGATGGAGATTTTGGTTGTGGAGCAGGAGGCTGGAGACAGTGATCTGGGGCAGAAACCCTGGTACCCGAGCAGAGAGGCCAAAGCTGGCTTGTGAAAAGATGCTGAGAGTGTGGGACTTCACTGCCATCTTGGCTTTTCTGTCTGCCAAGAAAAGTCATGGGGAGAATGAATGTCCCACACCGTAAATTCCTATGTCCATAACAATGTCTTAAGATTCTAGTTGTCAAAAGTGAGGGTGATGGATGTGATTGTTGTCCTGGAGGTGGTGGTGGGGACCAAGACCCCAAACCACTCCTTTTCCCTGCTCCTCACATACGCACACAAACATTTTCCCCACCCTGCTGAGGTTGGAGATCCCTGACCTCACCATGGGCATCGTTGTGACCTTTCCTGGAGGCTGTGGAGGAAGCTCAGAATGGCTGTGCGTGGAGTGCTTGCAGGCTTGCTTGGGTCCTGGTGAGCATTTTTGTCTAGGGGATGGTGAAGTAATTGGATGGGGCAACTGCATTCTGTTGGGAAGAATGGGGCAAATTATTCTATCAGTACAAGGCAATTATACTGGGCATGTTGTGGCAGCATCTGTGTTTTGCTGTACACTTGTAGTTAACATGGAACTGATCTAGCACGTCTCCTGCTGGAATTCCTGCTGGAAAGTATGACTAATGTGGAGGTCACTGCTGCTCACATATGAAGCAAAGGGTGGCACCAGGACCAGCTATGTCCTTGGCTCTTATCCAGGCTTCAAGCTCTCATGCGGTCATGGATGAATTTAGGCACAGCTGCGAAAAGGAGCTATCAAAGAATGTATCGAAATGTGCATTCTACAGTTTCTATCATGTGATGAGGTGACTTTGTTTTCTCATGTGTATGTGTAAACACAGGGTGTACATGCATGTGAAGGTCAGAGGTCAGCCTCAGGTGTTGTTCCTCAGGCACTGTTACATTGTTGTTTTGAGACAGGGTCTTTCACTGTCCTGAAATTCACCAGGTAGGCAAGCTTGCCTGGCCTGCAATGCCAGGAATCCACTTGTCTCTATCTCCCAAGTGCTGGGAATATGGATGTGTGCCACCAGGCTGTCTTTTCTATGTGGCTTTTGGGGCTCACACTGAGGTTATAATTGTAGGACAAAAACTTGATTAAGCTTCTCCCTAAGGCCTGGTCCTTTAGAAACCTTAGGTCAACACTGATTGTTTTCCGGAACCAGCTTATTCCCCAAACAGAATAGTCTGTGCTTCGGAGTGTGGGTACATCCCTGCATGAGTCTCCACCCCTTTCCATAGTTCAGTCTGGTTACACTTTTGTTAATGTAAAAGTCATTGTTGTATTAGAATTCTCAAGTGTCAGCTTTCCTCAGATGTCCAGGGCTCTGAGAGAATCTGAGCATCTCACACGGTGGCAACCTTCCTTTGAACTTTCAGTCATGATCTTTTGATTGTTTCCAACAAACGTATTTTTTTTTAGCAAATGCGCCACTTTGAATGGAATTTTTCTCCTTTTTCATTATGTCCAGTGTCCAGATAGGGCAAGTACAGACTCACTGTGTTCGGTGTTTCGTGGAGGCCGTGGTGGTACCCTGGCCAGATGATAGCATCTCAGCAACATGTCCAAGCTGGGGGAGTAGAGGGCACTGACCCCCTGCCTGCCTGTGGCTGTCTGGCTGCAGCAACACAGGAGACCTGGATGTTGCTAAGACTGTCATTCCTGACTAGCACATGGCTGAGAAATAGATGGTAGGGCTTCAATTCTGTTTCTGTCTCTTTGGACCTGGGACCTTGGTTTCAACAGAAACTGCACTGCGGGCATATTTAGGCAGCAAAGGCTTCATCTCACACCCGCCAGCCCCACTCCCAATGAATATACAAGTCTTTGGGCCTCAACACTGACTTTCATGGATCCGAGTCCTCCAGATTTTCTAGGAAACAGCTTTTGGGGGTCCCAGTACCTAGATATGGTTTTGTTTTGTTTTTGTATAGCTTTGGAGCCTGTGCTAGTACTCACTCTGTAGATCAGGCTGGCCTTGAACTAACTCACAGAGATCTGTCTGCCCCTGCATCCCGAGTGCTGAGATTAAAAGCATGAGCCACCACCACCTGGCCATCTTCTATTTTTATCTTTTTTTAAAAATTATTATTATTCTTATTTTTGTTCTTTTGGTGACAGGATCTACTTTATAGTCAAGGATGGCCCAGAAATCTTCTGGCTGCCTTCAAACTCTGCAGCCCTTATGCCTTGGCCTTTCAAGGGTAGTCTTGGAGACCTATGCCCTGCTAATATTTTATCTTATTACATACTCTAGCACCATTGCCCTGCTGAGGGTATCTTAAAAATACAAGTTTAGTCAGAGTGGTGGTATGTAACCCAGGCAGGTCTTGAACTTTCTGTCTTCTTGTCTCAACTGGGATGACAGCGTGTGTCCCTGAGGTGGGCTGGAGTCAGTTTCTGGTAAGAAGCAAACATGAAATATGGGCTGGGAGATGCATCAGTGGATCAAGCGCTTACTGCACAAACTTGAGAACTAGAACTGAGATTCCAAGCCCCCACGTCAGTACACGCAGGTGTCACAGTCTCCTGAACAGCAGAACTTGGAAGGAGGAGACAAGGGATCTCTAAAGTAAGCTACTTACCTGGACTAACGGAGTCAAACAAGCTCTTGTTTCAAGTGAGGGACCCTGGCTCATTATACAAGATGGAGGGTGACCAAGGAAGACAGGCATCAATCTCTGACCTATGCATACATGCATGTACGCACACAGGCACACACACAAACACACACACACACACACACACACACACACACACACTCACACATACACGCGAGCGCAAGGAAATGTGGAAGAGCTCTTTACTTATGAGGTAAATCACTTTTATTTTACTGCCATCATCATTTGCATTGTGATTTTTGTCATCAAACCATATCTGTGGTTGCAATCAGCTGTGGGGGCCTGATTGTCACTGATAACTGATACCTTGTACTTTATATCTTTTGGAAACAGTCTCTGCATTATATCTCCCTTCTTGCGCTTAAGGCATTATTTAATTTGCCTAAATTTATTGAAACGCAGTTTTCCAGACACCTACTGAATGTGCCTACTGTAATTATAGAGAGTGACATCTGGACATTGTATGCATTTTGAAAACACCCTCTTTGTTTTACACATTCATAGTCCAAAACAAGGCCACAGGGAGGCCTGGGTCTGGATCCAGCCTTGACGTCCCCCAGGCTCCCACACTCTGCCTTAATTAGCCCCACTCCTCAATCTTCCTCCTCTGCAATCATTTCATAATGGTTACATCTAAGCCACTAGTTTAATAATCTAGATAATAACACACTTTGTACAGAGCTGTGGATAATAGCTGCATATTTATAATCCACGCTGTGTGTGTTTTCAGCTTTGGAAACACTGTACTTCTCATAGGATTTGGAATCCCCACATGATCTTATTTTTCCCTCGATTGCTGCTTCCTCCTTGCTGATGCAGCTGTGAGAGTCCATCCACTGCCGGGAAACCTTCCTGGCTCATCTCTGCACTCATGGCCCTTGCCCTTCCTTGCAGTCCCGTTGAAGACTGAGTTAATGCTCATTCACCTCCATCCACAGTGATTGTGTTTAGGAACAGGTCTGACGTCTTCATTTTCATTTGGTGTTGGGCTAGTTTTGCCCTGGGCATGGAGTGGGCCCCTGAGCTACCAGGGGCCTGGTGTGAGGTGCAATCTGCTTTGGAAACTGGAGAACCCATGGGTCACCAAACATCCTCTGCACTGGGCTCATAGCATGGGCTAGAAGTTTCTCTTTTCTCTTGGCATTTGTCTGCTTCTGTGACTGTCCTATGCAGGCTTCTTAGTCATTCTTGGTATTAAAATATTAGCTGGGACTGGGGCAATAGCTCAGGGGGCAAAGGATTTGCTGCATAAGCATGAAAACCCGAGTATGTTTCTCCAGAATCTACATAAAGCCAGACATGGTAACTCATGCCTGTAAGTCCAGTACTTCTGCAGGAAGGTGGAAGGTGAAGTAGGAGGATCCGTGGAAGCCATGGGTCAGATAGACTGGCAAATGGAGTGACCAACAATAAGAAAATATCTTCAACAAGGTGAGAGGTGAGGCACTCGGATTGTCACATATGTACCGTGATATGTGCTTGGCAGCACTCACAACATATATGTGTACACTCTCGAGTGTGCATGTGTATGCACACACATGGAGGGGGGAGATGAAAAAATAAGACTAACCAAGAAGCATTTTACATACTTTGGGAGTGGCATAGTAAGGTCAGGAAGTAGATACAACTTTGATATTCTCAAGGAACAGATGAGACCTCCATAAACCACCTTCTCAGGGGAATGGTAGGTAGGTTATCTTTTGGGAAAGTTCATGATGGAGTGTGAGAGAGTCGTGCTCTGTGAAATTGTCACTTTGTTCTTAGGATGATCTGTGCTGGGGGATGGACTGTTGTTTCCCTCTTTAGCACCAGTTTCTGCAGACATTCATTGTTGAGTTGGAGTCTAATCAGCTCACAAGACGTAGTCATGAGTGACATGGA